>BSBK01002437.1:922500-1027500 GCA_027943335.1 Chamaecyparis obtusa | reverse complement strand
TACTTTGCATGGTTTGCTTTAAAAAAAAGGCCCTTAACAAGTGATCGATTGGTCAAACTTCAGATTTCCCAACCCTTCAATTATGTGTTATGTACGCAAGTCTCTGAAGATGTTGATCATCTCTTTGTGAACTGCTTATTTGCATTTGAGTGCTAGATGTTTGTTACTCATAAAGCTACATTTTTTCACACCCCTTCCAAATAGCTTATGGGATCTTTTTCAGTCATGGCCTCTTCTATATTCAAATTCTCTTTTTGCATGTATTTGGCACTTGTATCATCTTAAAATGGAAGCACTTCCATGTTAAGAACATTTAGCCCTCCTTAGGGGGTGTTTTGGGGCCATCATCATGTTGTCCTCTATTTTCTACCTCCTTCCCATCTTTTGTGCCTATTTAGGGCTCTGTTTGGGTCTCCCCGGGCATTGTTTTCCTCTTCTGGCTCATTTTCCAAGGGGTCTTAAACCCCTGGGTCAAGGTTGACCTTGACCTTAACCTAGTTCAAATTCAACCTCATCCTTGACCCAAGTCCCCCTTTTCATCAAAAAGTTTTCTAGATGCGGGGGGAAATTCAAAATTTTATTTTCCCACTTCCGGGTCGACTGTTTTGGGTTTCGGAACGGTAAACTCTTAAATTGTATTTAATCTAGGTCCATTTCTAGGGGTTAAGGCTTAATTTGAATTTAATTCTCCTATGTTGGCCTCTTTATAAGTTTATGCCCTATATTAGTATAAATGGAAGCCTTCCTCTCTCAATTTCACATCCACGATCAAGCATCTTTTGCAATCCATCTATCATCCCTCTTTTGGTAATCAAGCGCTCCATCAATCAAGAGTGAGATCTTCCATCTCTTGTCAAGCATTCCATCCTTCATTCAAGCATTCAAGAATTCAAGCTCTCCATTGAAGATCAATGATTCAAGCATTCAAGTCTTTGAAGGGATTTGGCTCAAACATTCAAGATCCATCATTCAAACCCTAGATCTATCCATCATGATGGTGCAATCTTCCTTCAAGATCCTTTGTTCATCTTCAAGATCTATTCATTCTCTCCTCAATGTGGATTCAAAGCATACAATCATGGAGGTTTTGATTTACATTTGTTAGTGTTGACTCCAAGCTTTCATAGTAACATACTTGTTTACATTTCAAATACAATTGCATATCTCTTGAGTATCATAGCTTCATTGTTAGATATACTTCTACTACTTGCTAGCATTCTCTATTTTAATTCTATTTTAAAGGTTGATTATAAACCAGGATTTAACCAAGGCAAACCCCTCATCCAAATAATGAAAACCCTCTTTTTCTTGTAGGTACAGGTGCGGGACAGTGAATTGCAGTTTAGATCTGAGTACCCTTTTCGGTGAACTTTTGGGATCCGCGAACAAAAATTCTATCAGAGCTGTGCAAGTCAAGGATGACCTTTTGGGGTAAGATTGTACCCTAGGGTAAGATCTTACCCTTGTCTTGGGTCAAGGATGACCTTGCTAAGAAAGACATAAGATTTCTGGGTTTTCTCTGTTTCTTCATTTCCAGGCCAAATCCAATTGCATAATTTCCTGAAACTGAACATAGACACCGGCAAATAGTGATTTCTGAATCTTCTCCTCTTTCAAGATAAGTATTCATGTTTTATTAAGTTTGTATGTCCACAACATTTTCCATCACATCCCCCACACACACACTCAACAACCCAATAAAAATATATCCCTAAAAAGATATATTTTTTATATATTACAACATTGTACCCCAGCCTTAGTAGTTTGGGCTATTTGGTGGGAATGAAATAAAAGGATTTTTTGTCGTCAATCCTCTTCCATAGATAATGTCCTTGTTGGGATAGAAAAGACATTCTCAGAAGTGGTTAATGCTAGTCACAGTAAAACCATGAAGCATTCAATCTTCTCCACTTGGGATAGCTCTATCATTCATGATTGGAAAGGTATCCATACATCAATTAGATGGTCTCATTGTTGTTCAGTTAAAAGGTCAGTTGACAGAGCATCAATCAAATGGATTTCTTTGGCACACAACTTGGTCAATATTAACTTTGACAGTGCCTCATGTGGAAATCCAGGTATTTCAGGTTTAGGTGTTTGTATTTGAGATGATCAGGGATATGTGTTGGCCATCAAAGCTTCCCCCCTCTCTATTGGTACCAATAACATGGCAGAAGCATAGACATTATTTGTGTGTCTCATTCTTGCTAAGCAGGGCAGTTTTTAGCATGTTCAACTGGAAGGGAATTCCATGGTTATAATTAATGCATGTATTAAGAGGATTTCCTATTATTGGCAGCTTGCCTATATCTTCAATCAAATATGGTACCTACTTGATTCTTTTAGTGAATTGTATATCTTACACACTCTCCATGAAGGTAACAAAGTGGCAGATTACCTTTCGAATATGGGTTGCAATGGGGTCGATTTTGAATCCTTTAGTTGGATGAGTTCATTAATAACAATCATGATTTGCAAAATTTGATCAAATTGGATAAAACTTTGACTTGACATCTATAGGTATGGAAGTTGGTGTTTCCATTAGTGGGATGACATATGCAAGGTACTTTCAGGCATTAGAACATATTATTCCTGTAGATTTTATTCTGTCATTTATAATCTCCAGCTCTGTATGCGAATGTGGTGATTGTTGAAGTTTTGAGGCACTCCATTTGTGATCGAGTACAAATACCTCACATGAATTCATTCAACAAAATTGTGTGAAATTTCATTCGATTTTCTCCAATATCTTTTGCATTTAATATGGTGAGATCAAGATGGATTTGCATGATCATACATCAGCTTGGTTCCTTTTATTTTTTCTTTTCTCAATCAATCCCTCAGTTTGTGGGTTTACTCTTTTTGTTGCCCTTCAGTTTATTGCCTATTATGGAATCCACCAAAGAGGTGTGTGCCATGTGTGAACAATGTGGTTCCTTCCACTGGGAAATTCTACCAAGAAATTACAGGATTCACCTGTGACAAGTTGGTGTTGAGGATGCTTTACCCCTACAAATAGAAGATACTATCTTGGATGCATTATTCATTTACAACTCGAATATCATTCGCCAGGCTATTAGACATGTTATCAGGTATGAATTACTTATGCCTCAAACCAAGATTGTCCTCTATACATCATAGGTTGATTCTAATTTTCTATCAAACACCATGGACCTTCTTCCTTGGACTCATCTATATTTTCACCTTGTATAAGGTAATGATGTTGGGTTTTCTTACTAGTTCTTTCTCGGTTGAGCCATTGAACCAGATTAAAAATAATAAAATATATGGTGGCTAGTCCACTTTTGCTTAAAAAAAATCCTATGTTGTAAGGCCACCCATGCAAGCATACATGCCTTCGGTAAATAATCCTTATTCCAATATAAGTCTATATGTAACTCTATTCTAGAGAGATTATGAATCTTATAAAGGGACTTATACCCATCTTTGGTGATATATTCCCCTTTTTTGAACCTTGTCCACACAATCCTATCTTTCTGAGAGCTGGGAGAGATTATCCTAGACTAAGATTTCCATCAACCTATCTTTGAAATTTTTTAGTAAATTAGGGATCCTACCTATCTTCCATATCCATCCCAGAGATAGATTTCCACTTGGGACAACCATATAGTCTTTAACATAAATACCCACCCTCTCCTTAAGATAGTCTATAGATACCTGATCTCCTAGAAGGATTTGCAAAATTGGGTATCCACCCCAAGAATCCTCCTATAAAAGAGCTTGTTCACCATCCCCAATACTCTATGAAACCTTATCTATGATAAGAGGTCTTTGTTCCTTCATAAAATTCCACAATCTTGAACCACTAGGAGGGGACTCATGGTGGAGAATGCTAAGTGGGTCATTTCAATCCAAATATTTGTACCTAACAATTTTAACCCATTTTGATTATGGTTCCCTAATCATCTTCCACACCAGCTTCACTCCCAAGGCTACATTTTGATCTCCCAGTATTTTAAGATTAACCCCCCATCCTCTCTAGATCTACAAATCTTATCCTAGGCTACTAGAGCCATCATATTTTTTTCTTTCAATCCTTGCCAAAAGAATATTCTCAATTTCTTAGATAGTTTTTTCTGAATCTCTATCGGCATATTAAAGTAAGACATCTAATATATAAGGATAGCAAAAATGATAGATTTCAACATCATTACTCTCCTAACTATTGAGAGCCATTTCCCTTTCCAAAATTCCACTCGTTTCTCTACCTTGGACAAAACCTCTTTCAAAAAACTTGAAGGTTTCATCCCCTTATCTAATGGGAGTACTAAGTACTTACTAGGGAATTCTCCTTTCTTGAAATCTAGGATATTTAAAATTTTAGTTTCTAGGTTAGCTTTCATATTTAATAAAAAGATCTCTAAGTTATCTCTATTAATAAGTTGTCCTGAAGCCTTTGAATATTCTACTAATATCTTCTAGGAATTCATAGCCTCTTATATTTTCACCTTCCCATAAAGCATTTTGTCATCTACAAATTGTTGGTGAGTAGTTGGTTCTAATTCACTAGTGATTTTAATCCCCTTAATGCTTTCCTGCTCTCTTTCCCTATTCAAGGATCTTCCTAAGGCTTCCACCATTATAATAAATAGAAAAGTAGATAGAGGATCCCCCTAATGTAATCCTCTAGAGATTTCAAAGAAACCTTCTAGGGATCTATTTACTAAAACTGAGATTCTAGGCATGGAAATACATTCAAAAACTAGATTAATCCATTATTTTGAAAATCCAAAGGCTTCTAAGAACTTACAAAGGAATATCCAATCCATTTTATCATAAGCTTTTTAAATTTCCAATTTAATAAGCATACTAGGGGCCTTATTGCATTGAACAATATGGATTGCCTCCTGGGCTATAATTACCCCATCTAAAATAGATCTTCCAGGCACAAAGCATGTTTGTTCATCAGATATAATTTTAGGGAGTAGGGTCTTTAATCTATTTGCCATCATTTTTGTTAAGAGCTTGTAAATAGTATTACATAACAAAATTGGTCTATAATCATCTAGATTAGATGCATTCTCTTTCTTTGAGATAAGTGCTATAAAATTATTATTCATCGCCCTTAAAATTCTTCCTAAATTTCTAATACTTTCCAGAACCTCCGTCACTTCATCCCTGAGAAAGGACCAACAATTTTTTTATAAAAGAAGGTTGGAAATCCATCTGGCCCTAGAGCTTTATCAGAGTGAAGTTGTTTTAGGGCTTCCTCTACTTCTGCTTTTGAGAATTTTATGATCAAACTTTTATTTTGTTCTTTCCTAATTAGGGGTGGAATGTTTTTGAGGATATTTTCATGAGATCTCATTGAATATCCTTCACTACTCAGCAAATTTTAAAAGAAGATTATCACCTCTCTAGAAACATCTTTTGGTTTCTCCACTACTTCACCACTTGATTTTCTTATTTCCACTATTCTATTGACCTTCCTCCTTATCCTTTTACTATTATGAAATAATTTAGTATTCTTATCTCCTTCAACAAGCCAAATCTCCCTTGACTTTTGCCTCCAAAAGATTTTCTCTTTGGCCAAAACATCTTCATTTCTATTTAATAGGTTCTTTTATCTCAAAAATCTCTCCTGATTCATACCTTCCTTTAAAACCTGCTCATTTAGTTCTTCCATTTCCTTTTCTTTCTCTTCCTTATTCTGAAAAATATTCCCAAAATTATCATTATTCTATTATTTTAATCTCCATTTGATAGCTTTTAGCTTTTCCATAGATATAAAGGCTTTTGACCCTTCAAAAACTTCCTCTTTCCACCATTGTTCCAACAAGACCATAAACTCATTATCCCTAAACCACATTTTCTCAAATTTGAACAAGTAATTAGAAGGTTTTCTATTTTCCTTTATTCAGAGAAATACTAGAAAATGGTCTAACCCTAAGGCAGTGAAGATAGAAGATTCCAACTCAAATATAAAGTCAATCAAGCTACCTTTGAAAAAAACCTATCTAATTTTTCTATGATGTTACTAAACCCTAATTTGTGGTTGATTGAGGTGAACAACTCATTATTTGAGCTAATATCCATCAGTTCATTCCTATTAACACAATCCTTAAATACCATCTTTGTTTGTGTTGTCCTTCCTAGAACCCTAGCTTTCTCATTTCCATTCAAAATAGTGTTAAAATTTCCCCCTATGATAAAAGTCTAATTCGAAAAGGAATCAAAAAGCATTTATATTTCTCTTTATACTCTTATTTTATCTTGAAGGGTCGAGGGTCCATAAACATTCATTACTATAAAGTCCATGGCACAACTTTTGCTTTTAACCCCCCCAACCAAAATATATCACCTCCCAAATTCACAAAGAAGACCTTTCTTGGATTCCATAATACCCCCAAACCAACCAAGACTCCTATAGCTGGCTCCCCCTCAACTTCCCAAACACCTAATCTCCTTTTCAACCCTACTAGGTCCTCTTTTCCTAGCTTAGTTTCTTGTAACATCAATATTTCTATTTCATACTTTCTTATGAAGCACTTTAGATTGTGTTGTTTGTTAGGGGCATTAATTCCCCTAACATTCCATGCGATCAACTCCATTGCCTCGTGGGAAGGCCCTTCCCCTTCCCTACATACAATGTAGTGATCTTCTCTTGCCAAACTGCCATTGCATATTTTTTTATTAGCTCATTTAATGAATTTCTTCCTCTTTTTTTAGGTTCCTTCATGCAATCAGCCTTCTCCTTTCCTTTCTCTTTGAAAGCTACGCCTAAATTATTAGCCTCACATTCCAAACTTTCCATTTCTACCATTTTTGGTAATCCCTTTATTGAATTTCCAACTTCATTAAGACCTTATACGTCTCCCTCCCATTCCTGCCTTAGCTCTGCTACTAATTTCAAATTTAAAACATCAACCATTCTTCTTAACATATCTTAGCTACTTCTATTCAATCCTTCATCCTCCCTAATAAGGTCCAAACCTAAGAAATCATTCAAATCTTCTAGCTCTTCCCTTTCATTATCATTAAACTTTATGTCCTTTTCTTTACTAAATTCACCCAATCTTCCCTCTTCATCCCAGACATCCTCAAATCCATTCTTTTATGTATTATTAAGTTCTTGAATAACCTCCTCCCTCATCCTTTATGTTTGATCTAAAATATCTTTTAAGAATTCATTGTATTGGTCAATACTAATGTCTTCTTCCTCCAATGCCTCCCTACTCTTTCCTTCCCCCTTTGTACATTTTTTGTTTACCTCTTCATATGTTTTAACTTTTTCCTTCTTACTCCCATCATTCATCCTGTTAGCTATATTAGGGGTTTCTTTCCTTCTAATATTTTTAGGTTGTTTTTCCTTTATTCCACAAAACCCCCCATACCTTTTATCTATTTTTGTAATTTGTGTTTCCACAATCTCACCTTCCTTCACTTCTACTTCTCCTTCTTTGTTCTTCTTTTCAATCACAAACTCTCCATGATTATCATTGAATCTTACTTCCACATCTTGTCCTAAATCAGATAACCTAGGGTTCCCCTCCTCATCTAGGGTTTCCTCCTCCCATAGAGGGCCTTTAAAGATTTCCGAGTGAATTGGGTAGGAGGATTCTTTTATCCTAACCTCCACTGGTTTTAAATTTTTATTCTTTATGTCCATTTTAACAACCATAATGACATCTGGTTTCATGAAATTTCCTTCTACCGTGCTCACATAAATACCCATCTTATTACCTATTTTCTTAATAATTTCTTTATTTACTAATTCTATTGGTAAATTTGAAAGCAAAACTTCTCTTTCTATTTAAAAATTTTCTAGGTTTTTAGGATTAAAATTGGGTTGCCAGTCTAGAAATTTAAAACCATAACCTTTAAATTGAGGTGATGCTTCATTTAAAAACCTATTCTTCAAATTTACTAGGAAAGCAATATATACAAACTTTTATGATAAAATCATGATGTTCTTGTTTGAAAGCCTTTTGGAACCATCCAATTATTAGCTCTATTGAGATTCCAAAACCCTTCCATCTAGCGAGGACCCTGTATTTTTGACAAATTTTCTATGATGCTTCTACTACTCCATCTCTACATTCTACTATCAATTTATCTGTTATCTTTTTTTTTGATAATTCCTTCTCACTTCCTATCAATTTTTGAGTATTAGAGTTTTCCTTCGTCCTCTCATTGGAAACCCTTGGATTTTGTCGGTATCTTATGTCTTGAGAAATAATATATTGGGGACTATTCCCTTTCTCCTATAATGGTCTTCTACAGGGAACTAGTTTTGAAGAACCCTCCTTGATGTTATGAAGTATAACAAACCTATTATTCTTTCCCATTGGTTGAATTTCCCACAAATTTGGGTTCCCTCCATCCCTGTTACTATTAGGGTTTTCCCCCTTTCTCTCTACCCTTATTGCCTTTCTTAATTTCACCATTATCCATTCTTCATTCTCTAAAATCAGAGGAGGGGGAGCCCTTTTCCCCGAGTGAACTGCAATGTTTTCGAGTGCATACTTTATCTGTGTGAAGAACCACTTTTGCCTTGCCCATTTTTCATGGTCATATGCAAATGTGAAATATTGCAGAGCCATGTTTTCCATAACAACTATTATATTACTTGAACTTCAACATAATTATTATTGGGTTACACATTATTTTCCACTAGTTTATCATGATCAACATGAATATCAACAACTTTGTTGGCATTGAGACATTTTTTTATTTTGTGTTGCTTTCATAAAATTATTTTGCATGTAGTTGAAACATCAAGAAAAAAATAGTCAAATTGGAGCCATTATAATTGGAGTTATTTCATTGTCATGAATTTTGATTGATATATGGAGTAACTAAACAAACCATCATGCTCATGGAAATAGTTTCCTAAGTTGTTTTAAATCATTGAGAAGGAAACTGTCAAATAGTCCTAGTCTCTAGACTATCACAGTCAAATTTATTTGTTTTTTCATTTGTCTACCTAGTTTGTAATCATATAAAGTTTTTAATATATGAATTTTGTCTCCATACCATCATGGTTGGTCTACGCTCTATTTTATCATCCAAAAACTATCTAAAAATAGTGATTAGCATCTTTGTAATTCTACAATGACATCGAGTGGAATGTTGTGGAAAAGTTCCTTTTTTTTTATTGCACATACAAGGAGAAGGGGATGGATGAGATCTTTGTCACAATGTGTATGTTTTTCTTAATCAATGTAATATCATGAAAGAACTATGGAACATTCATTGAGACCGACATGTGTAATAGCAGTCCTTATGTTATAAGGTGTAAAAAGTCATTTTGAGTTGTTTTATGATTGGGTGTAACAAAATGAAGTTGACACTGTTGTTTTCAAATCTTTGCATTTTTTGTGAGCCTTGTGTGATGAAGTTCAAATATAAAGGGTGTTGGAGTAATTATTTTCCAAAATCTATGTTCCATGCTTTTCATTGCTTAGAAGATTGCTGATTAGACAACAAGGGTACTGATTAGTTGGAAGATAGTGCCTTATATTACAGTGGCATATTTTTTTTGAAGTTTATTTGGGAACCTTCGTATGTGTAACCCTCAAGAAGGTTAGAGGCAAGGAAGTTTTCTTCATGGTTATAAGATTGTTGGTGAGTTCATATTGTGTAGGTTGTGGATAGTTAAGGGGAAGCCTAATGTCCCTAATGTATGGAATTTACATAGCTACGAGCTTTGAAATGGAAAGGGAAAATATTTCTAATAAGTCTACAACATCAAAGACTAAATTCTAAAAAAATATAAGCTATAAATATTCTTGAAAGATTATCCTGTTAATCAAGGTAGCATAAAACTCTAAATATTAACAATATTATGCATATGAGTATCAATGCTTAATGTGTTTTGTATATACAAATTTAGAAAGACAATATTAAAATGATGTTATCAATAATGAAAAGATACACTAGTATATATGAAGCAAACTTAGCTCATCAATATAACCTCTTACTTGATCTGAATCTATGGAATTATGATCATTCCATGTAGAAACTATAGGCTGAACTGACACAGTCAACTGGGAAACTTTCTCAGTGAGACTGTGTAAGCAATTCATTATATGTTGGAACCCTTCACTCGAGTTGATATGATTTGAAGGGGCTCTTACTAGGAGTTCAATAGATAGCTCTGAAATCTCTGTTGATGAGCTAGATTTCCACTTCATATTGCTCTTGGATTTAGTAGGATCTAGTGTTGTCATATAATTCACAACATCTTCGACATCTACTTCTCTATTACTATTCTCCACCTAAAATACAATGTCAAGGTAAAAAATTAGTCAATTCATATAAAATTGAAATATATAGTACAATGTAAATTTAACCAAAAATTCATACACTTACTCCAAGTTTTTCCATTTTAGCCTACAACCCACCTCTACCAAATGTATATTCAACCCTTATACCATCTCTTGCTCTCTTGCCTATGTTACTCTTATTCAAATATTCTTTAGAACGCATACTTTCTTTTAGTGCCTCCCACTATTTGGGAGATAGAGTGGAGTCTGACTTCTCTTTTCCCTCTATGATTGTTTTTTCCACAATGGTATCTAAAATTGTTCATTAGAAGTCTTATCTTTTTCTTGTAATTTTTTCTAGAGATTTTTCCACCAATAGTGTCAAAGGCATTTTCCATTTTTTGTATAACATATTCCAAATTTCATGGATCTTGCTCTACAAAATTTGATTTGCAAATATCCAAATGGCCCCTACATATTACACCCAACTTAGTGGCCCACCTTGCAACATTATGCCCAATAGGTTCACTATCTCTTGATACCTCAACCAAGAATGGCTTCTTCCCTTCTAATATTCTTTCTTTTGCTTTCTTCTTTGTAGATCTATATAAATTTTGACTCAATCTTTGTCTTTTAACTATAGTAGGAACATATTCTATTGAACTACTAGTAATATTTTTGGTCGATCCACCAATTCCATCAAAATTTATAGATGCAATGGGTGCACTTTGAGGTGACACATCAGATTCAAGTGGACTCTCTTTGTGACTTTATCAGTTTGCACGTTAGAATGTGCTATATCAAATTGGCCATCAGTATGTGCTATATCAATTTATACATCATCATGTGCTATATCAATTTGCACATCAACATTTGCTATATTAGTTTGTACATCATCATTTGCTATATCAACAAAGAATTGGCTTCTACGAGCTAGAAGCATTGTATCTTTGCATTCATTTTTGTTTTCTTTGCACTCTTTTCTTGCTTGTAAAACAAACAAAAATCATTTCATGTCTCAATTTGGGTAAGAACAACATAATCCTCTCTAATGAAACAAGCGTAAACTATAGTCCAACTTCAAATTTTTCAGTTTAAGATATCATTTTAAATATATCTATTTTTAATTAAAATCAACATCAATAAATAGTTCCAACAAACCTTGATTCACTTGATATGTACTCACTAAAATTCCAAAATCTAAAAGGAAGACTTGTGTATATCTAAGTATATTGGAATTTGCAATAAGATTTATAAAAACATAATCTATTAACACATTGTACAATATTAATCTAAACAGAGAATATTATAACAAACTCCTTTAAATTCTTGGTGTTTGATTTGGCACTAAGTGAGATGCTTCATTTTTTTTTCTTTGATACTATTAAACATGTTTTCAATGGCTTAAGACTTATATAGCATAGATATTTACAGGTTGCTTGTTTGTCAAACCAAGATGCAATAAATACTCATTATTCTTTGCCATTCATTCTTCACGAAGGCGCTCATAATCTGTCACTGGAATTTTAGGAATCTGGTCACTGTCATCTAATTTGCACCTTAAATTCTTTTTGCTCATTTTATGAAGTAAAAAAACATAATAATGTATAAATTAGTGACATGGTATAAATATAATTTACCATCACAAAAATTGCATAAATACAAGTTTCTAAGGCCTCATTCTTAATGAAATTAAATTTGTTGATAAAAGATGGCCGTCATGATAGAAATGAAGAAAGTGTCATGAAAATTAGAAATTTAGAAAATTAGTTATAGAATAATATCTAATGAATAACACATTTAGCGAATAGTTATAGAAAATCTACTTATTTATATGCAAATAGAAACTAGTTAAATGCCACCAATTAAAATGGGGTTTATCAATAATCATCATCATTTCTAGCAAGATCAAAATCCTGATCACTCATGTATGCATCTACTTGATTTTCTTCCTCATCCTCATCTATGACATGCAATACATTCTCTCTCCCAATTTCTTCATTGGTAATCAAAATCTCTTCTTCAAACAGTCCCTCATTGTCTTCATCCACTTCTTCAAATGTTTCTTATAAATTAACATATTGCCCATCAAACAATACATTGATAGCTTCTATGAATTTTCATTTGGAACAAGATTCTATTTGAATGGCATATGACCAACTTGGGCTTCTTACGTCATTAATAAGAAGTGATTGGTTAATTTGAAGAGGGGAAACATACGACTCATTTGTCTCTAATAAAAATTATCGTGTATTTGTATGTACAAATCCTCACTCATCAAATTGTACTGTAGATGGTCGGATCCACTTACATTTTAATAATATAGGACTATTTTCACAAAAATCCATTTGATTAATTTCTTGTATGAATCCATCATAAAATTTCTTCTTAGTATCATGGAAAAATTTAGCACTAACAACACAATCACAATTTGTCTTTCCTTTGTCTTTTTCTTCCACTCTTAAATGACTACCATAGGCCCACATTCTACCAAAACGCATAGGCCATATATGTGGAGATTGTGAGAGGTCACTTTCATCTATTGTTATATCTTGACCTTCTTCTTTTGCATCATTAATTGCATTAACAACCCATTCTTTGAATTTTGGAAAAACAGTCACCTCTAATCAAACTATAAAATTTGTGCTTTTGAGGTCAATGTTGCATCGAAATTTGGCTTCCTTCTTCATATTTCCTACATGGAATAATGACATACAAATAGTAAGATAAATAATATAAATATGTAAATGCAATTGAGTAAATAAATTGTTGTTAAATTTTTGCTACCTGCACCACTTATCAAATGAAGATGTGTTTTGAATAACAAAGGCATGTATTTTACTATTTCTTGATATGATAGCTTGAAGTGACATCCATTTCCTTCTAATACTTCACCTACAACTCTCTCATTTTCCACATCATCCCATACACGTCGATTGACATTTTAAAATTTTTTCATATATTCTATGAAAAAACCCATGGCCTCTTGCATTGAATATCCCTCAAACATGTTGCCTTCTAGTTTTTCCCTAGTACAGACAATTTTTTTCAAAACCTTCATATATCATTCTATAGGATACATCCATCTTGTTCTTACTGGGCCACAATGCTCTAGTTCATATTCTAGATGTATCAAAAGATGCATAGAAATGTTAAAGATTGTTGGTGGAAATTCTTGTTCTAATAGACAAAGGAGTTCAACAACCTCCTCCCTCAAACTATCTAAGTTCAAAGGATCTAATACATGTAAACTCATTCTCTTTAATATTAGGCCCAACCTTATAATTGTCAATCTTAGCCCATTTTTTGATCTTGATATATTTACCACAATAGGTAAACTATTCTCAATTATGACATGATAGTCATGAGTCTTGAGGCCTCTTAACCTATTAATGTTAATTTGTCTTTTGATGCTACTACTTACATATCCAGTGGGAAAATGAGTCTGAGACATGAACTGTAAGAATTCTTCATGTTGTTCCCTTGTCCACGCATAAGGAGCATTAGGCTTTCTATATTTTTCATTTTCATGTCTTTCAACCCAAAGATTTTGACAAATCTTTATTTCTCAAAAGTCTTCACATGATGAAATAGTATCAAGAGAACCAAAAAGAGTTTCTATAATAGCATAAGCTATATTTTTCTCAGTATGCATAAAGTCAACAATATGCCTAATGACTATATCCTTGAAGTATGACAACTTGTATAATATACACAGTCATTTTATACCATTTTTATTACATAGATCATACCTACTCCCAATAATCCCATCATTTTCAATAAATGGCATTCTTTCTTGTCCATTGTCAATAATGTAATTACCTGTTATTAATAATGGTGCTTCACGATTCTCTTCTTGACCATTGAAACATATTTTTTGTTGATGGTATAGATGATCCATTTTAAGGTAAGCACGATGTCCATAGTAAATACACTTGCACAAACTTCTTGAGTGCCTCACAAAATCCTTAAAGTTGTAAGAAGGACATCCATGGCATCCATGAACAAAGAGACCAAACAATGTGCCATATGCAGGAAGGTCATGAATTATAAAATAAGGAAGTTCTTAAAGTGAATTTGAATGAATGACCATTTGTTAAAGATTGAATTGCTTCAATTCCTTTCCAAAATTCCATTAGCTCATCATATAATGGCTCTAGATAAGCATCTATTTTTTCTGAAGTCACACTTTTCTTTCCTGGTATAATTAATGATAACATTAAGAAAAATAGTTTAGTTGCTAATCATGGAGGCAAGTTATGATTTACTAGAAATATTGGCCAAGTTGACCATTTAGTACTTTTATTTGAGAATGGGTTCATCCCATCTAGAGCCAATCCCAACCTTATATTATGAGGATCTTGAGAAAAATATAGCCATCTATTATCAAATTCCATCCATGTCTTAGAATATGGCACATGTCATTATTTTCCATCAGTGCTCTTATTTTAAGCATGTCACTCCACAAGTTTAGCAATGTCTTTGCACCTATACATTCCGTTTAATCGTGGAATTATCGAAAAGTGGCAAAGAAAATTTCTAGGAACCATAGCTGATTTCAATCCTTGTCTATACCTCTCTTCATGATATTTTGGATATTCACTCTCATTTGCAAGATTTTTGCAAAATAATACACAACCAATCACACATGTGTGGATGTTTTCATACACCAATCCGAGATTTTTTATCTTATTTTTACATTGAATTTGTTTTTTTGGCAATGTGGAGTTAGCTGGTAGCAATGAACTTAATAATGCCAATAACTGATCTACACTCTCATTTGTCCAACCATGCTTCACTTGCAAGTGAAGAATCTGAAGGATTTTTGTCAAATGACTTAACTTGCAATTAGCATACACAGGCTTTAAAGAATCCTCCATTGACTTGGCCCAATCATCATTTAGATCGTCATCCAACATTCTATCAACTTCAAACCCTTCATGAAATATTTATGCCTCTTCATATCTCACTGTCTGCAATTCTATCATATCTTCATAATAATTATAAGTTCAAGGACTTATACCACTATGCCCATATCTTATCATATGTAGATAAATCACATTCCTTTTTTTCACCTTTCTACCAAGACATTTTTTACATGGACATGGATATTTGTCAATGTCCCCCTCATCAATTACTCTCTCATCATATGCATGATATTAATATGTAGTCAACCTTTAACACTTATCCATTTCTAATGTTATGAATTCTACTATTAATTTAGTTTCTGATTTAAAGAAAAAACACATAAATATGAAAATAGAGATGCCAAATCATTGTTGAAATTAGTCACTTTTAGTAGAGACCATAACAAAAAGAAGAGGATATAATGAATTGCACTAAGATCTATCTTACATTTATTTCACATTTACCTAATCAGAATGAAATATGCGTGTCTTAGGTTCTGAATTACCTCTGAATTTGTTGCAGAAGGCCTCACTAACTTTAAATTCTCTACAAAAAACTCTGAATTCCTTTCTCGCCTTTTCAAAAGTCTCAAAGTAGTACTATCCAAACAAGTTTGATCGCCCATGCAAGTTCTTCAATACCTATCCACGAGAGTAACAAATGTTAATAACTATGATGAGGGTAATATAATTGAAATTAAAATTTAGTAGAATTAATTGGCATAAGGACAACACTACGATTGAGGGTTTGATGGAGAAGGTGAAAATGCAATCACCTTATTTTGATAGAGATGAGGATGAGATTAAGAGTCTTTGAATAGGTATAAAAAACAATTGTCATTGTGCCTTGAAAGTTATCTCTAGAATGAAGATATGGACTTGTACTTGAAGTTTAAATATATAATGCTTTGATTCTTATATTTTGCATGACAGAAAAATTTGATGATGCATACAGGTTATTGGATGAGATATTCTACAAAGGTGTTAAGGTAGATGTATGCACTTACAATACCATTCAAAGATTTTATTGCAAACAACGTCAAGTCAAAAAATCTATGAGGCTCAAGTTACAAGGATGGAAAATGATGGTTGCAAGCCTAATGACTATACATACAATATACTAACAAAGATGCTCATCAATGTTGGATGCTTTGATAGGGTTTTAGAGGTTTGGAATGACATGGAGGGCATGGGCCTTTATCCTTCCATAACAACTTATACTACATTGATTCATGGATTTTGTAAGAGAATGAAATATGAGGATGTACAAAAGTATTTTGAAGATATGATAGATGAAGGAATACCACCTTACCCTTGTACCTGTATATTATTGAAGAAGCTGCTGCTCAATGCAAGGAATAAATTAATTGTTTAGGTGCTTGCATATAAAATGTGGAAGTCCACCTCTCGTTCAATATAAGAGCTTTCAAAAATGATGAAGTAGAAGCCACATAAGAAATCTGATTAGAGATAGGTCAAGATGGAAAAATAAACAAGTAGTTCAAAGGCCATACATATTCAAGAAAAGTAGCTTTTACACGATCCTATAGAAAAATAAATATTTTATAATAAATACTTACATTTGTGGTTAATTCACTCTATTAAATGTATACTTCTATTATTGGATTCACAAGAATTGGAAGTCGGTTAAAAAGGATAAATAAAGTTATACCTTGTTCCATTTGGTGATACTATTTTGCCAGAGGAAGGTGGGATTGGGCTCTTCTTTACATAAATAAATTTGATACCTTTCTATGAAAAAGTGCATGATTGATGGAACTATTCAAATTCCTACTAGATTAATTGTTTCTATCCATACTTATTTGTTTGCATTATGGTTTTAAGCATTTTCTTTCAAAAGCTACAGATAGTTTGTTAAAAAAACCAAACATTCTATAGACTAAAGAGATGGGCTGGGAGAGGTGTGAAATTGATTGGAAGCTTTAATTCTAGTGTAAAATTTCAGAATGCTGATATTTCCCACCTCCTAACTTGGGAAAGTCTAAGTGGGTTTTGAGGTGTATTGAAAGGAGATAACCCACAAAAGTTTTAGGTTGAAACTTAACCATGGAATTTTAATCTTTGTTTGGAAAACGAAAATGGGAGAGTGTGATTAGAAGGATAAGTTATTCTAATGCCATTTTAAGGGCATACAAATATGATGTCATTCATAGGATATTAAGATGGCATGCTAGGAGGTGGATGGTCGCTTCAATGCAATGTTGGCATTTTTAAACTAGGGGCTACAATTGAAAGTTATAAAATATAAACTACTATGGAGAAAATATCTGAATTGTTAATGTGTTGTATTGGACAAAGTATATTTTTATAAGTACAAACTCTGACTAAATTGCAATAAAATTTATGTCTATTCTTGGGATCTAAGAGTGGGAAAATAAAAAACTAGGATTAAAGAAAAAGATAAATATGTATAACTTGTAAGGTCAAAAGATGTTGGACATTTAGATTCTATGCAAGACATTAAAGAACACAATTTTCCACATGTGATTATAAATAATGGAATGGGGACACCATATCTTATAATAATACTTATATCCTCAGGAAGCTTTATGGAACATATCCATCTGATAAGATTCCATCAAACTAACTAATTATTTCTAGATGTGATCCTTAAGATTAAGGGATAAAGGTTAAAAATGACATGTTTGAACTAGAAACAAAGAACAACCGTGAAAGCATAGTTGATGGCATGGGGAATCCTTTGTCAAAAGCTTGTAATATTTTTTTAAAAAAGCATAAATTTTAATAATTGTGTGGCTTTTGAGATGAAGCATCTTTTTGAAGGAATGTAAGAGGTTCAAGGCAGCATGAACAAGATTGCAAGATTACATGTCTCTATTTACTTGCACATAGTTCAGTTTGAAAATTGCTAAGTTTAGTTGAGCATCAACCTCTTTTTTCACAGTCACACTATGATGTCCCCTAATTCATGCTCATAGTCAAAATATTTGGTCACATTGCACCTAAGATGAGAGATCCTAGAACAATCAAACTAGCAAACGCTAAGATATCTAACTATTTAAATCTTTGGAGATAAGGACTGCAACCATAATTTTATCCCACAAAACCCTATTGAGAGCTAGGACTACAAATGGATCCCAAATATATAGATCTCAAAGATAAAAACTGCAATGATGATACAAACCCTTAAATCCCAAAGTTGAGGATAGACCACTATAAGCACTATTAATCACTTTTCACTCTAACCAAAATCAACAAAATTGAGAATATAAAGAGTATCTCAAGCCTATAGACCTTGTCAATATAATCACTATTAGTTATTTTTTGATGTAACAAAAATTGATTGGACTATATTTACATGTCATCTCTATTATTGTTATGACCCCCACATTGCTTCTCCTAACCTTAGATCCCCTTGATGACTCCAGGGTAAGTATCATATTATGAATCCAAACATGATATTTTCTTTTGAGTTCCTAATTGATAGAAGTCAGGAAATCCCCACAACTTGTTGAATAGGCCTACAAAACTTTGAAACTCTATAGTGTCACCTCTACATGTAAGATAGAGGTTTTTCCCCACTCGAAAGAGCATTGACATAAATGTAGAGACATATAACTAAATATGCACTCACTTTAAAAGAAGTATATAAATCAAGTACAAACTCAATCAAACATTGATAACAATGCATTAACACTAAATAATCAGTTATACATAAAACATGGTGAAGTCAACTAGCTTCCATATTGACAAGAAGTTGTTCCTTCTTGCAATATTGATCTGCATGTCTAATGTATGTTTCTTTTACAAGAGTATTATTGTTGCTTTATCTTACAAAATAAGGAATCGTTGTTTAAATGACTGCGTTAATCCTTGTATAAATATAAACAAGTAAAAGTTGTTCAAAAGAATATGTTTAAACTTTTAAATTTCAACAATATGCATGCTACCTTCCTCTTTGCAAGAAAGTGCATGATCTAGGGCCCAACTGAAAAAGCCAATTGGACAAGCCAACTAAAGAGATTAAATTAGGTCATTCATGTAGTACATTTTTGTATGATAGGGATTCAAAGAATATGCAAAGAAAGATTTAAACAACATAAGCAAAGAATAGACAATTAGAATTGTAAGAAAAAGATTGTATCATGCTTGATTTTGTACACGATCTATTAGAACCAATGTAGGGACTATCTCCTTCTCAATCCTTATTGTGCCTAGCCTTACAAGGAATGGTTACACACATATTTATACAATAGAAAGGAATTGGACATGTTAGTTATAAAGTCATGGTTCATATTCTTGTTGTAACTGTCACAATCACCAACAACAAATTGGGTTGTGATGAACTACTGACATGGAGTTATGACATGCATTTTGGACCAAGGGTGTTGATTAGGACAAGGGTCCTGTAGGAAAAACCTGAAAGACCATTATGATACACTCAAGATTTCTACTAAATTTGAGTGGCTTGTATCCTCTTGGATCATTTGCCCCTCCTTGAAGAGCAATGATCCACATTGCAAGAAGGTATAGTAAAAGATGTGAAAACTAATTTGAAACCTAATCTTCTGTGAACTTTACCTTGGAAGGAAATTGACCTACCTTAATGATCTAGAAGAGAGGGATCTCTTGTTTCCATGTATATTTGACTATTTCATTGACAAATTGATCCTATACACTAGAATTTTGCATTCTAGATTGATCTTGGTTTGCTGAAGTATCTTTGTGACCTCTGAAGAATCCAACAAAGGAGGAAAGTATGGAAGCGAGAATTCTTCATTGAATACGCTCAAGTGCATTATTTCCTACTTACTTGGTGTAAGGCCCATACCAAGTGGACAAATCTTGTAGCATTGTTCTATTAGCCTCACATTTTGCAAATGCTGCCAAATCAATCACCAACCTAAAAAGCACAAAGATGTGCTTTTCATGGTACTACTTGTAATTTTTATTATCCTACTACAATATGGTTTACACTCGCTATTAAATGTGCTCAATGAATTGAAAATCATTTTCAAAATCCTTTCAAGACAAAGGAGTTGCTACCATTGATGTATGAACATGAAAAGCTACATCAATGAGCGCAATGGTTGGAAACTCATGCAAACCTAAAATAAGTTGTCTATTGTAGTGTTGTGAAAAGATTTATTGTAGGTCTATTGAACATATAAGAAAGACTTCATCCCAAGTGGAATACTTTTGAAACTTGTACACCCTAAAAAGATACACTATATAAATTTGTTAAAAATATATATTTGTCCATTAATACCATTAATGTGGGGATGGAACACAATTCAAATTTCTATTTAGCATACACCAAATTGATTTCCAAATGCTTCTCAAGAGCCTCCCATCTCTATCTGAAATGATAGATTCTAGAAAATCAAAGTGAATCGAGACATTCTAAAACTACAACTAATCTATTTCTAGAGATACTATACTGCAAGGGTTTTGGGACAATAGGGGAGTACCTTGTATGTTTTGAGCCTTGAGTGATTCATTGTAGTAGTCATTCTCCAAATTCAACAATACAACATCTTTTAAGTTTGAATGAAACAAACAGTTCCACACTCTTAGTATCCCACAAAACCAAAGCCATAGAACCATCTTTCATCATGCATAATATGTAATAGAAAACAAAAGTCACATAACCAACTTTCACCCTACACTATGCAATAGAAATGACAAGCATTTCATAATTTAGCTTACCTGCCCTGAAGAACACTAGTATCTTATGTCGGGTTTGGAGAAAGACATATCAAAATTAACAAAAATATGTGAAAAATTCATTTCCTTCCATTCTTATATCCTTTACTACCTATTGAGAATCAATTTGTGTTAATATTTTATTTTATACAATAAAAATGTCTTAAACTTCCTTTTTATATAATAGTGTGAGATCATTGAAGAACATTGTGGAATATAATCTGATATCATGTTACTTATTGTAATCATCTTTATGATATATTTGATATTTAATATATAATATAAATCTTCCATTTTCCAATTTGATAGTTTTATTTAGTATTCTAATTTCTGATATTGATTAGTGATTCATATAGATATTCAATGTGAACTCAAAACTTCAATGTTCAAGTATTTAGTATTTGGCACTTATAATTTTTCTATTTTACTTCTTATATTGTTATACATTTTCTCATAACTAGCATTTCAAGTACTATATATATAGTATACACAACATCGCACCCCTCGTCATTCTCAAATATTTTTGTCTTTATTTTTAATATAAAATTAAAATAATTTTAATTTTAAATTTAAGATATTTAAAATAATAATATATATTTTTAAGAGAAAATATTAATTTTGTTTTAAACATCTTAAGCTTTTGAAATACTTTTAAACACTTTGGCCATTACAAATATGCATATACACCTTCATAATGCTAATTGAAAAATTTGACACAGTTGAATCCAAAAATATACATAATAACAACACTTATTATTTGCTTCAAAACATTACCTTTACTTCTTCCTTCAAATAATAACTCTAGGTCTACTAGCCCTCCTAACATTATTTTGCGTTCAAAACTCCTAAACTTCCTAAATAAGTTATACTCTTCAAATAACTCACTGATTCATATACCCTACACATTTAATTAATTGGACAACTATAACATGATATAATCTTCAAACCAACAAGATTACTTAATTTAATTTGGAAAAATCTTGTTAACTATATTAACTATCCTCCATTTTAGGTCCACAATTAGCCCTATTTTGCAAAGGAAGTATTCAAAATGCAACTTGTCATAATAAACCATAATTGAAAATTTGTTTGGTGATATAAACTATTCCTTTTGATTCTGATTATAATATCTCTAAATTAATAGTGTTTATCAATCAATTTTGATCAAATCACTTGAAAGTCAGATTTCTAGCATAAGACATGTGTAGATGGATTTCTCACACAATAAGCCTATTGACAAACAACCAACACCGGTGAAATATGACTAATAAGTTATGTATTAGTCTATGATTATATAATCAAATGTTATAATTATAAAGGAGTAATAATAATTTATTTAGTCATTTTACTTGGGGTGAGTGATTATTAGTGACTAACTATTTAGTCATTTATTTGGTCCTTTATTTAGTCATTTTTATTTAGGTGACTAATTATTCAGTCATTTTTATTTGGTTGACCTTGTGATTTTAGCCAGTGACTAAATTACTCACTTATTTAGTCATCTATACTTGTAAATTGCAAAAAAGTAGTAGAATATGATCAATTTTAGTCACCTGACCAAAAGTTTTAGTTACGTAGTCACATATTTGCCAAAATGTACTAGTGTGAGTGAAAACACAATAAGAATGTGCACAAATGCAAAAATAAGTAGAAACACAAGAAGATAGTTAGCAAAAACACAGGAAAGGTAGAAATACAAGAATACTATTTAGAAACACATGTTTGGGTGTAAAAAATACAATTCTGGTGACTCTGACGATTTTGGGCCTTCATATTCATAAACAACTTCTAACAAGCAAAAATAAGGGTAGTAAGGGGACTAGGGTCCCACTGAGTGTGCCAAAATGATGACGATTAAAATTGACAAGGGAAATAACACGTGAAAATCACAATACATTCAATCATCATATCAAGAGAATATTGCTTCACAAAAGCATAAAACAAATTAGATAAACACTAAACACACACAAATGTGTTCATGAAATGCTTGATTCCCTTACCCTCCTATCTTCCAAGATTTTGTGTGGATGAAATGTGGGTGCTCTCAATTTTGTAGCACAAAGCATAAGAGGCTATGGAGAATGGAAATGGTTGATTGATAAGCAAGTGATAATGAATGTAGCAAGGATATGACAATATGATAGTGATATGAACTCTCAAAGATACTAATATGCAAGGGTAATATCTCTAAGGGCTCAAGTTCACAGGTGCACAAGATAGCTCAAGCTCACAAATGCATTAGTAGTCTCAAAATGCTCATGAAGTTGCTAGATAACCAATGTGAGGAGAACATGTCTTTTATAGAAACCTCATAAAAATCAATGATTGAGATTAACAGATGCGCCTAGGAGATTGAATAGGATTGGAGGTTAGGTAGAGTTTTGGTAAGAGTAAAGGAGATTAAGAGACATTAAAACATGAGTGGCTATGATTGAGTGTTAGGTAGGAAAGATGTTGACTTTGGTTATAAGAGGCAAACCAAGAGACATGCGACAAGTGGCATAAGCTCAAAATTTGAGAGTTGATCCATGTGATTGATGGTGATTAGCTAATATGAAGGAAAGAGGATTTTGAAATTTATAAAATAAACAAAGGTGTTTATTCCATAAATAGGAGAATTAGAAAATGAAAAATAGATAAATTAAATAAATAATAATTTATTTAATTTTAAGATAAAAAGACTAATAAATTATTTAAATAAATAAGAATATTTATTTAAATAATACATAAAAAGACTAATAAATTAATTAAATAAACATAAGTACTTATTTAATTAATAGACAATTTTTATTAATTTTATTAAGGTACTTTTAGATGTCTACATAACTATAAGAACAAACATAAATTTATATAAATGTAGTTGAAAGCTTGGAAGATCTTTTTTCCTAAACAGATTATGTAACATAATATGTATAGAAAAATGATGTATTTATAGAAAGTGGGTCACTTAAGTATATTTTTTTAAATATCAATACAATGTACCTTTTCCAATTAAAAAACCATAACGAGTTAATTGCATTATATATATATATATATAGAAAGATGATGTATTTATAAAAAGTGAGCCACTTAAGTATATTTTTTTGAATATCAATTTAACATACCTTTTCCAATTAAAAAACTATAACAAGTAACAATTTAATTGTATTTTATATTAATATTATAATAGTATTTGTTCTACATCTCCATGCTTTACTTAAATAAATTTTCTCTTTAAAGAAAATAAGCTATGTGAAAAATGGAGGGCTAGAAACAAGGAGCAACTTATTGAAAAAATCATACATGTCTTCACATTTTTTTCTTAACTCCTTTTTATTGGCCTACAATTTTATTTTCAAATTTACTTTTAAAAAAATATTTGAATTAAAAATAATATTTAAGAGGCTAGTTGGCTTAAACAGCAGCATGGGAGCATGCTCTAATTTGTTATACACTCTTTGAATAATCAAGGGAATAAAATATGAATATAGGATGATTCGCCCTTCTTTTCTCTCGAAATAGACCTGTCAAATTCACATGCCCAATTTTTTCAAAATTATCGATCCCTTACATTTTTTTTCTCCTGCAATGGAGAAATTAGTGGGTATTTTAGTTCTGATTGTTCTGATGATCAACGGAGCGCTCTTTTTTTTTTTTTAAAAACAAATTCGAGTGATGGAACCGGTCACGTCTCGTTTGTCCATTCGGGTCCTGCCTTCCCTTGTGATGTTAGGGCCGGGCTGAGCTCATTTCCCTTTTGCAGTCCCTCGCTGGCTACTGCGGACAGAGTGAAGGACCTCATTGGGCGCCTCACATTGCAAGAGAAAGTTCAGCAGCTGGTTAATGCAGCCAGTTCTGTTCCCAGGCTTGGCATTCCTGCGTATAATTGGAGGTCTGAAGCACTGCATGGAGTGTCCAACGCAGGCCCCGGGACTCGATTTGGGGGCAGAGTTCCGGGGGCTACCAGTTTTCCTCAGGTCATTCTCACTGCAGCTTCCTTCAATGCCTCTCTCTGGGAAGCCATCGGTCAGGTTCGTATTCAATGCTTTAACAAACTGTAATGTATTTGGGCTTCGAAAAAATCAGGATTCGTATTATTGAATTGTTGAGATACAATGAACGCAGTGGATCTTAGCAACTGCGAGATTGGAAGATGTATAGGTATTTTGACTTATAGTTGTAAGATGAAAGGCTGATTCTGATATTTTTCCAAGCCAATTTAGAATAGTTAGGAAGACTGAAAATCAAAATAGACCATAAATCTACGTTGGTTTGATTTTTCAATGTACCCAATAAGAGATTTTCCTATTTTATTTCTCAGTTTCAATTAATATAGCTTAGATCCACACTACAATGATCATTGGGTTGTTACTTAAAAAAGCGAATCTGCCCCCATTAAACTGCTAAGGCTTGCCATTGCCAGCGATCATGACTAGTTTCACCGTGATTGCTGCAGAATAACTCCAAGAATGAATAATGTGGTCTGTGAACAATTGCTTCGATCTACACTACAATGACCATTAATTTATTACTTACAAAATGAATCTGCCCCTTTAAACCGCTAAGGTTTGCCATTGCCAGTGATCATGATTAGTTTCGCCGTGATTACTGCACAATTAACTCCAAGAATGAATAATGTGGCCTGTGAACAATTGCTTTTTGTTACCCTTCAACTAGACCCTATCCATAATAAATAATGTCATTCCTTAAAACGCACAGGGAATGAAGAGATCGAGCATATTGGCTGAGTGAGTAGGGAATCCCATGCTTCCCTCATGTTTACCTGATAAATGGTGAATGCCCAGAAAGATTGATCGCCATTGATAAATGCATCCAGAACCAGAGCTCTATGTAAGAAATGTGTCTAGTGATCTTTTAGGTAATACCTGTTAAAAACACGGACTGTACGAGATACTCATAAAGGAACACTGAGGAATACATCCTTAATCTATTCAATTTATAGTCAATTTAGCTCCAATATTCATGACATGTAGTTGGAGATAATGCTAGTTGATTGGGCTGATCAAGAAAATAAGATTGAACTGGAGGTGGACCCGCTTGACCAATCTGGTTGGTCTCTGCTACAGTATTGGCAGATAATTAATTTACCCTTCTAACAATACCGTTAGAATATTGCTTAGTGGTAGTCAGAAATACAGTAATTCTCGGCAGTATCTATGCACGACCCAATCTCAGTAAAACCGTGACAATTGTAATATCTGGGCAGGATTAGTTATAGAAAGTTCCTAGAGAAGCTCAATAATTGCTGTACAGGACTGTATAAATGAACTTTTCTTTGGGTAGCAGCATGTCAAATTAAAAGTGGAGGCAGTGGAAAGAATTCGGAAGCATTTAATCATAAGCAGTTTCAAAATTAGAACCGTTGTTCCCTTTTAGACTTGATGAAGGGTGCTCCCCTTAATACCACAAACACATAACAGAAATAGAGAAACAACAACAATATGCAAGAACAGAAAATTGGCTTCTTATTATCTCCACAAATGTGGAATTACAAACTTTCAGAATTACAATATGCAAAGCCACATGGGCATTCCTTACAATATTCTGTAGGACAAAGCCTCGAATCAATACCCAGATCTACTACCCAAAACTATTTTGAACTGCCTAAGACAATAATACAGCCTTCCTTATATAGGCAATTATCCACCGCCTGGGAAGGTTCCAGAATTTTAGCCAATAAGGCCGACCAAACTTAGAATTATTTTATTTTACATTTTATTACATCATAGTCGGCTCAAGATAACTTTTGAAACCCGAACAGAAATTTTGAAGAAAATTATTTTTCGCCATTTCAGGTGGCCCAACTTCCGAAGACCATAAGTCATCACCAGTTGACCCGCTCGGCCACTATAACCCTATTTCGGAAACGCCACGAAGCGCTCTACAAGCTTGACCTGCGCAAGCGCCCGTCACGCAAATTTTCGACCTCATCCGGGGCCTCTAAAGCCTTCAAAACTGAGTTCAAAGTTTCTGTACCCTGCTGCCAATACCGAAAATCTTCAATATCTTCTAATATACACTTGATCTGGCAATGAAACTTTACTGGCAGACTTATATGACCAAAATGAACCTCCAAGAAAGAAATCAGATCATTCTGAGCACATACGAAAATTACCAAAAATAGTAACTTTCCATAAATAGCAGCTCTGCACAAAATAACCCTTATTGAATTCAAAAACAGAAATATTTTTGGGTGATGCAAGATTGCTCTTACACCCAGGATGCTCCTGCATCAAGACTTCACTACTTTTTTAAGAGGCATCCACGATGGTTTGACTATTAAGTTATCTGAAAAATATTCAAAATATGGAGAATTATTATTGCTCTAATTTAATTATGGTGGAAGAGTTAGAATTAAAAAAATGACAAAGGTATGATGTGAGATGTTAATATGTATGAACGTTAAAATAATGAGAAAATCAAAAGATATGTTTACAATATCAAAGAATCTAACCTTATTTTATGATCTGAGGAAAAAGTCTATACAGATAGAAATATTAAATGAAAAGTAAGTATATATATATTTCTTTTGGATTGCTTGTATACTTTTTATTCTCTCATTCTTTTAGTGTGGGTTGAGTTTGTAATTTGTTATTTTTTGCATTTTTAAAATTCTTTTATTCTGATCATAGATCATGAAGTATGATCGAAAATTATAAAAATAATACACAATCAGTCTCAAAAGCACATTATCAAGATCATAGATTGTGGAAACCTTCTATCTTTAAAAGTAAAAATGTTGATAGTTCTATTAAGAACTAATAAAATGATGTAAAACTGACAGATAGATGATATTGATACCTGAAAAAGAGTTGGAAAAGAGAAATTGAACTTGTGATATTTCAATATAGAATTTTCAGCCTGCCGCAACATTTGTTTGGCTACTTATTTTTTTGAAATGCGTTAAGCCCCTTAATGTTATTAAAAGTCTAGCTTGCTTTCATTCATTCAAGCGCTCTGGAACTGGAATGAATCTAGACATTAGTCAACGCCCAATTTATAGAGCCTGTTCCTAGAATACAGCTGGATTGAAAGTGGGCTTTGGATATCAAAGAATTTTCACATGGGCTAAATCTTTAATTGACAGTGAGAACTGACATTATAGTATATCTTAATGTGCAGGTTGTGTCGACAGAGGCCCGGGCCATGTATAATGTGGGGCTGGCAGGGTTGACATTCTGGAGCCCTAACGTCAACATATTTCGTGACCCTAGGTGGGGCCGTGGTCAGGAGACCCCCGGCGAGGACCCTGTTCTTGCGGGTATATATGCTTCCAGCTATGTCCGTGGTTTGCAGGACACTGATGGCTCTGACCCCAACAGACTCAAGGTTGCATCCTGCTGTAAGCATTACACTGCCTACGACTTGGACAACTGGAATGGAGTTCAAAGCGACACCTTCGACGCTAAGGTGCACGCATAACATCTTGCTTTTCCTCCATCTCACCACCATTTCTCAATAATATGGGCTTCACGCAAGTTTTTTGTTTATTGGTTTTTCAATGGAAATACATGATTACTTGAAATCTGCCGTTTCCCTGTCTTTTTAGTTTGATTGCTTGGAGTGATCTGGTTTTGCAAGGGATGCCATCCTATTTCTTATAGCAATTAAAACGTGACTAGAACATCCCATTAGCATGCTGTGATGCTCTGCCACGCACCCCAAGCATTTGCAATAAGAGAATGTGAATTGATTTCATATAATTTGCAGGGAAATCACCATGCGAGGTTTCTCGTAGACAAATTTGGAGTTGGGCTCGGCAACATAAAAGCCCTCTTATTGAATTTATGTTTTCGGTTTCCACCTCTTATATTAAGAGATTTAGTAGAATTAGAACCCTTGTGCGCTGCATCAAACTGTCCAATCGTTTTTCCTCTACGCCTATCAAAACAGAACTCCCTTTTCTTTTGTCCAGGTCACACAGCAAGATTTGGAGGACACATTCAATCCTCCCTTTAAAAGCTGCGTCTTGGATGGCAACGTGGCCAGCGTTATGTGCTCTTACAACAAAGTGAATGGCGTCCCAACCTGCGCAGACAAAGATCTGCTTAGAGGGACTATCAGAGGCGAGTGGAAATTAAACGGGTAAAAGTCCTATCAACATATAAACTCCTCTGTTTACCCAACACTCATATCAATATTCAAATTCTTTGGTCTCGTGGATGTAAAATGTCTTCTATTCAATTCTGTGGCTTCCCCTTTTCAGGTACATTGTCTCCGACTGTGATTCGGTCGATGTGTTATACAATTCCCAGCACTTCGCAGCCACTCCTGAAGATGCAGTTGCCGACGTGATAAAAGCAGGTAAGCAATTCGTTACATAAAATACCCAATTTCCAAAAGCTTAACTTGTGATTCATACATGAAGATTTTTATGTTTACATTGGCCTGGGTATGAACTAGGGCTAGATCTGGACTGTGGATCTTTCCTGGGGAATTACACAGAATCAGCTGTGAAAGCAGGCAAAGTGAACGAGTCTTTGCTTGATCAAGCTCTGGTCAACACCTTCACTACATTGATGAGACTTGGCTGGTTTGATGGGGATCCTGCCAACCAACCATACGGGAACCTGGGACCTAAGGACGTGTGTACCGAGGAACATCAAGAACTAGCTTTAGATGCTGCCAGGCAGGGGATAGTTATGTTGAAGAATGATGGTTCATTACCATTAGCTACAAACAAGATTAGTTCTTTGGCTGTCATTGGACCCAATGCAAATGCCACCAAAGTCATGATTGGCAACTATGAAGGTACCCATTTATGCAATAAAAGCATCCGAACCTGACTATATACAGTCTATATATGTAACCCACATATGTGGAAGTGCTTATGCTTGGAATCAGAAGAACATATAAACACATCTTGGAACATGTTGAAATAGCTAGTTTGTACTCATATACAAAGCAGTATATGAGCACGAACTTATTGCAGTGTAGTTCCCGGAATATCATGTGCCCTGAACTCCATTCCTGGCCTTAATATTTCATTTTTTGCCCCTGATGTCAATGACCAAAATACAGCTACTCATTTGCTCATGGTTCGGAATGTGTGAGATTCAAGGGTTTCTATTTGTAGAATATTGCATAAGCACATTGCAATCGGTTTGATTCTTAGTCTACGTGTCTTGGTTATTGTGGTCAGGTATTCCATGCAAGTATACAACACCTCTCCAGGGGCTTTCAACATACACTTCAATTCTTTACGCCCCAGGTTGTACAAATGTAGCATGTGCTGGAAAAGGTTTCTTGGGCGAAGCAGTAAAGACAGCAAACGAAGCAGATGCAACCGTGTTAATAGTAGGCGGAGATCAGACATTAGAGACAGAAGCAAAAGACAGAACAAGTTTATTACTACCTGGTCAGCAACAACAGCTGATTTCCCAGGTTGCAAATGCATCAACGGGACCAGTAATCCTTGTGATCATGTCAGGGGGTCCTTTTGATATTTCATTTGCAAAGGATAATGACAAAATTGCAGGTATCATCTGGGTGGGTTATCCAGGACAAGCTGGAGGAGCAGCCATTGCAGATGTTATTTTTGGACAATACAATCCTGGTAAGTATATGTGTGAGATTTTCTTATTTGTGTTCTGTGCAAAATATTCTAGGAGACAAGAATCTCTTTCTTGAAAGGTATATCTTGAATCGACTCTGTTTGGTTCACTTGCATGTGGTTAGTGAGGAGCGGTGGAAATAATCTAAAATATCTAATCCCTTTATAAGGTTGAGTTTCCTTAACCCTTTCGCAAATCCCATCATGGTAGGAATTTGTTCAGACAGTGGTTATATTATTACCGGGGTATAATCATATTTTTGACATGGCTACCTTACAATGCAAGTAGTCCTTAACATGTTTTAAGAATGAAATGGTCTCCAACCTTGTTTATGATTATGGTATATTTTTATCACCCTTGAATTATAGCTATCCCAAAATACAACCAGTGTTGAATATCTTATTTGTAAGAGCAGTCGCAACCTAATTTAAAGTGTATGAAGGTAAAATCAGGATTTAGACTCAAAAAAGAGCTGGGCTTATGAAAAAGCTTGTTTCAGATGTTACGCTAATCCCCAAACAAGCATCAATCAAATGCTTGCTAGTTCTGTAAAATTTTGAACAATTCTGTTAGTTGCAGAATCGTTCTTTATCAATGCATGAGCTTAAGCCTTATTTATGCGGATATGCAAGTTTGGCAACTGATGCATGTGCCAGCCTTTGTTCTTTCAGGTGGGAGATTGCCCATGACTTGGTATCCGCAAGAGTTTGTTAAGGTTCCCATGACTAACATGAACATGAGGTCAGATCCAGCCACAGGATATCCTGGCCGGACATACAGGTTCTACACTGGAAAAACTGTTTACATGTTCGGCGATGGTCTGAGTTATACAAGCTTCAAATACACTCTGGTTCAGGCACCTAAGCTGGTATCTCTTCCTATAAACGACAAACTTGCTTGTTCCCAGAAAAATTCTAGTTTTTCCTGTGAGACTGTTCGAATAACCCACATTCATTGTCATAACTTGAAAATGGATGTTCACGTTGATGTGAACAATGTTGGTTCTAGAGAGGGAAGTCATGTGATATTGTTATATTCTACACCTCCATCCAAGCCCCATGCTCCAAAGAAGCAATTGCTTGGCTTCCATAAGGTTCATATCACTTCAGGAGCCAGGGAAAGAGTTCGTTTTAATGTTGATGTATGCAGGGATCTCAGCATTGTTGATACAGCTGGCAATAGGAATCTTCCTGTGGGTTCTCACCTCCTTCGCATAGGTGATCTGCAACATTCTCTCTCCCTTCAAATAACAAACTAACTTCCCCTCAAGGGAATTGTGGTCATCAATTCTGAAAAGAGCAGGGAAGCTTCAATAACTTAATATTTTGGCCAAGTTGACTATTAATTGTTGTTCTTCCAAATTTTTATGACAACTATAGGAAGAGGATAACATGCTGCCTGTAATACCAGTTTATTGACGATTCATTCTTGCGAGGAGAATTTGAAGTCAATTAAAGGATTGACCTCTTCAACCCTACACTAATCGATTGTTGACCTAATTGTTCTCCTTAGACCATCTGCAGGCAGGCAGATTTACAATATCTGGAAATAAGTGCTTAGTCAATCATCTCGAAAAAGATACTCGTTTATGATCAATTCACATCTCTAACCGTCTTGTGTAAGATAGCTTAGAGGTGCTTGTCAGCCTTGTGATCCCTTTTGCTTTGTTTTTATTGCCAATTCAAATTTTGTTTTATAAAGTTCCACAATTGTTCTAGAGTAAGTTCCACCATTTAATTTTTTCCGAAGTATAGATAAATAAAATATAGTTTTGGACGTGTTTCTGTTTCACATTGATAGCAAGAACTGCAGGTAGCAGGAGTCTGCAAAACAAATTGGCCTTGTAGTCTTATAGTTGAGAAAAATAAATAACTGTAAACTAAAATTTAGCAGCAAAAGATTCTAGATATGCTTCAACAAGCATCATAAACTGTCTCAAGAATCAAAATAATTCTGCCACAACATCACAGCACTAGAATGGAATAATTCAAACCATAGAAGCATAAATCGTTTGAGGAATAAATCGGCAAACTAGAGGATGGAGATTTTTTCATGAAAAAATTGGAAACAAATTGGATTTACAAAAAAAGGAAAAATTGAAGAAAAACAGTCAACAACTACTTTTTTAAAATTAAAGGACATTTGATGATAAAGTTTAGATAATAAATGACTTACATAAATAATTCAAAGCACTTGCACAACCTCCTTGTGATATATTATGAATTTGGAGGACTCCAAGTTTTAACTTTGATTTTGTTTGCATATATTTCAATCAAGCTATGATTTGAAGTAGTACCAAAATATGATATGGGTTTTCTTATTTTTCTAAATTAGAATGAAGCTTTCTTTACAAAATATTGTCAATAAAAGAAAATCTTCATATTCATATAACTAGGATTCACTTTTTAGAATTCTTTCAAGTTGCTTTTATTATATATAGTCAACAAACAACTATATGCAAAGTTGACATGGTATACACATATGTGAAGTGATATATACACATGTATATACCAAAACAACTTTATAAATGTTGAACTTAGAGATTAAATTGCATGAGTTATTTAATTTAATTTTGAGTAGAATTTTAAATATATAGCAATTTGATTAATCGCAAGAACTTATGTGTCATAATTGACAAGCCTAAAATGATTATAATAATTATTGTAGGGTTCCTTGTTTTCTCGAAAATAAATAAGACAAAACTTTGTTACCCCCACTCTTTTAGGTCATATTGTAACAAATAAATAAGGCAGCTTTGCACGGGGGCTTCATTTAGTGAATCTGAATCATAGCAAGTGCACTCATAGCATACTAAAGCATCCTCCTATTTTTCAAAAAATATTGTCCTAAACTCCTTTTTTGTCACCCCACTCCAATACCCACCTAGTACCCCCATGTACTCCTTTTCCTATATAAACCCCCACTCCCCCAGAAAACCCCCTCCCCTCTATTTAGACAATATATTGGTCCCTTTTTTTGCCCATTTTAAACCCCCCAATATGAACGCATGTGGTACTGTACTGCCCCTTCAGTGAAGACCCTATGCAAATTTGTTACAATCTTCTTTTGTTTCATATTGCAACAATTTAAATATTTAAAATTTATACAAATAAAATCAATGTTGAAAAGAAATAGTATCAATCAAGCTATACAATATATTCAATGTAGAAAGAGAGGAAAATTTTGTTCGTAATCACTTAACTCTTATGCTACTTCTTGACTCTGCAACACTTCGGGACTTTGGAACACTTTTGACCCAATTTTTTTGGATGTGTCTTCATCGTTATGCACCAATTTTTTAGAGAATCACATCATGTTTTTGTGGGTTTTTCCTGTCAGTGTCACTTTCAAGGTTTCTACTAGGTTCTCACAATTTTTTGCTGATTAATGACTTGATAAATTGCAAAAAAGTGTTGAAAGTCGTCGACCAAAAATTTTAATTTTTAGGGGAATAAATGTTGCACATGTCGACTCCTGATTAATTGCGATTTTTTTTTAATCATTTTTCACTTCTATGCTATTAATATATATATTAATAGTTAATAATAATTTAACATTTGAAAGTTTTGAATAATATTAATTGTAAACTATAGGGGTTTGCTGCTTTGTCGTTAAAGGGCCATCTATAATAGTGCATAATAGTTATAATTTTAAAATCAGTGTATAATATTAATTATATATTTGATCTCATTAGAATCCATGAGTGAGGTGTGCAAAGAGCTTGGGTCGTATTGAAACCATGATTTAGAACAAATTCATTAGTTGCTTCGACATTATCTCACATGACCCCCACAATTTAGGTTAATTGAGGCCCTTTCAAATTTCGTTGATAATTGCCATTGCTCCTCTCGCTCCTTTGTTTAAGGTTTTCCAGAGGTCAGAAAGAAAACTAAAGGGACAAAATTATATTTTTTTTCCATGCTAATTTCACATTAACTTCGCTTTCATCTTGGAATCAATTCTAATTTCAAGTGATTCGTCAATTTCGTGAGTTTTTTATAGGGTTTCATAGGTTTTTGCAATTGTTTTTTTACATTTTTTTCCTCTCCCATTTTTAGGGATTTTAATATGATATTAATGCACTTAAATGCAAAAAGGTCATTGAAAATCAAGTCAATGATTTTTTCATGAATCAGTATTTTTTTAGGGAAAAAATTGGCTAGCTCTAGGATTCACGATTAATTGGGACTTTTTGTAGATTTCTGCTTCTATGATTCAAACTCTATAAATTTGCCTAACATTTTTACATAAGATACAAGTGTAATTGAATTTAATATGCTTACAAACAATAGGGTCTCCTAAGGTGTAATAACAAATATCAGTGTAATTTTGTCTAATATAAATACATTCACGTTGAGGCCATAATTAAAATGTTTAACTGAAACTACAGTTGGAAAAAGAAAAGTCAATCTATGCTCACTGTGCACCTAATTATGCACAATGTTATGACATACAACTTCCTATAGTAGGTTGTAATCACAATTTTTTTTTATAATTGTGCTAAATATTGCAAGATACAAGTGTAATTATGCATAATATCATTATATGCAACTTAGGGTCTTAAGTGAAAAATAGAAATATCTATATATTTGTGCCTAATATCCTCACATAAGACACTAGTCTAACTGAGCTTAATGTGCTTACAATCAATATGATAGTACAATACACCATGATAGTAGAGTGCAGTTGCAATAACAAAACAAAGAAAGCAACAAGTATAATAATTCACGATTTAAACATACCGTGGAGAGGCATTCCTAGAATGTAAGTATTTTTTATATGTTTGTCTTACATGTGCAGAAAGATATTCCAAAACAACAACCAAGAAGATGGAGCCTCCTTATGCAAGAAGAGAAGAAGAAACAAACTTAGTTTAGATTTTACTTGTCTAATATAATGCATTGATGCTACTTACAAGAAACACTCTTGATTAATGTAATAGTTGAACCAAAATACTAGTTGTAGATCTAAGTTGTACTATATCATACATAGTTTGGTATCATATATAATTGAATTTAGAAGCTATTCTACTATGTCATTATATCATAATATTCAATTGTTCATTGGATAAGAACAACAATTTAATTGAAGGAGGATTGAAATCAGACACCCAAAACTAGTCTAGCATCGATGGATTGAGTAGACAAATATAATGGCATCACTAGGCATCCCAAACAAGTTGAAATCATAGCGTTAAATGTAGGAAATCACATACTAGAAAGGGTGTAAGTTTAAAAATAGAAAAATGTTGGATGCATTGCATGGGATTTGCATTAATATAGGAAACAACATACTAGAAAGAGTGTAAGTTTAAAAATAGAAAAATGTCAGATGCATTGCCTGGCAAATCCCAAAACTAAGTTTTTAATTTTATTTATTTTATATTTTTGAATAAAGGTATCAAATTTGAGGAAATTGTCTAATTTCAATGGCTTTCTTTTCAAAATTCCATAACAGATGTAAAAATAGAAACTACTAAATTATAGTTGTATGTTGTCCAACTGCAAGCATCTGATAAGTTCAAGGAGCTTGCAAAATCAATTTTTGATGTTTTAGGTTTTTTTGAACATAAATAATTACTATGTAAAAATCATGGCTAAACACCAACTAGTACAACCATGTAGGCTTAGATGCATTCAAAATACTTGAATATAGAAAAAACTAGGAAATGTAAAAACTAGAGATTAGTGACAACATAATAAAGAAGAGAATTAAGAATGAATGGAATCTTTGCAAATATCTGCTATCTAAGTTGGACAGTGCAAAAAAATGTAATTGGAGAAAGAGTTGGCATTACTTGGAGGAAGATCATCTAGTTAAGTAAATTCTTCTTGCAACAAGCAAGTTGTCTTTATACACTCTACAATTTATAGAGAACAACTAGTTTAGAGTCAAACCATTGTTTTTAAAATATAGTTTTCTAAAATTGTGCAAGTACAAAAGAGGGGTTCTCTAGATCTTACATTGCTACTTTCTTTTGCAATCATAAGGATTGTATTGCTCATGGTAACTAAGTATGTGTCTTGTATTTAAATCTCCACATGAGGTAGATGATTGTAAACGTGCCTTTTTTTAATAATTTCTAAATGGTATTTTTGCAAGCTCGAGAAAGTGTTGTTCCAAGAGTTTTGTGTACAAGTTGTAGTCAATAATGACATCTATAGTTTTAATTGTGCATTGCAAGAAGGGTTGGTATGTGAAGGTTGTGGCTCTTGCACATGTGATGCATTGAGCAATGTTTCTAGTTGAAGTGTGTGATAAGGAGGTTCGCTGGTGGCACGAGGACAAAGGAGCTAGTATGGTGGCTGGTGAGCATTTTTTGGTTTCAATGTTCTAGTGACTTGTGATTGAAATGAAGATTATAGTAGAGATTTTTAAATATTTTTGAAGTGTCTATAGTGCAATGGTAGATGTGTTTTGAGCATTAAGTGTTTGTTTTGCTTACTTGGACACTAGAGGAAACAAGTGTTTGTAGAGAGGCCTTAGAGGTACATTCGTTGTTGAGCTTGTCAACAAAAGTCGACAAAGTTGATTTAATGAGCCTTGTTGCTCTTGTGCCACTATGTACAACACTCTTCAGTAGGAGTGGTGCTCTTGTTGATGTAAGGATTTGATGCGGTGCAACATTGATATCGACATGGTAGCTCAGAAATATAACTTGTAAAAGGAAGCAATGATTTACTTGATATAATAAAGGAACCGTATCATGTGAAAAGCATAAGATTTGGTTTGATGTTGAGAAAATATCTTACAGTACCTGTATCAAATACAAACTCTCCATCTTTGACATTGAGTTGATAGTTGGTCAGTGCTTGATTGTGAGCTACTACAAGGATGCCCAATGGTCCAATTGAATAGCTATTTATTGAGTGGATGAGCTAGGATATGGTTGTATCAGGGGTTAGGCTGTGTTGCTTACAGACTTTATCAATGCTTTTAGTCAATGTTTTGGCAGTTAAGTGGAGACAATAATCAACATCTCTTTGTTACTCCTAAAGAGCATTAATGGTTGTCATTAGTATCATTCAGTCATACAGTCGGTAAAGGAGACAAGACATGATAATTAGTCAATACACAGAGCCTAGGCACCGAGAAGAACACAAGGTAGATCACTATGATAACCGAATACAGTTTTGACCAAGCACTCTTACCGAGCCAGATGATCACTGAGTACTAAGCACAGTAGTTATCGAGCATTCTTTTGAACCGAGCACCAGTTAATTACCGAGTGATGAATGCAGTATACACTGAGTGAAACAGGAAATGACATAGCAGTTTGAAATGACACAAACTACAAGGCAAATGGTTTACACCGATTAGACAATGGTTTACCAAGATCAAGATGAAATTTAATATGGATGTAATCATTTAATTATTGATGATTCCTATGTAAAGATGATCTAGGTTATTCATTTCTACCGTTGATCTTAGATTTTCTAAGATAGTGTCTAAACCCTAATTAGGTCAAATCAGTTTGATATAAAATTTGTATAGATGTCATTTTGACATGTATCACACATGCAATAGCCTCCATTGGAAGACATTTGAAGATCAGACAGGGTTATGATTGACAAGCATTGACAGAGCATACATTTTATCAGAAACAAAAGGCTACCGAGCAGAATTTGGAGAAGAGATCAATCACATTAAGGTGATAACAGATAAGTGCATAACAGATCTGATAATTAGGCAATATAGGTTTCTATTTATAGATCAATCTTACTATTACTTTTTAACCATTGTAGCAGACCTTAAATCTCTTAACAGAGTGGACTTAACAGTTCTTTTGTAAAATCTTCTAGCCGAGTGCACACTTAATTGTGTTGCTAAAATCCTCTAACCAGGTAGATCTAGCTGATCTTATTGTTACTCCTAACAGGGTAAGATCACCAGAAGTGATCAAGTCTTTGTAGCCTTAACCAATAACTTTGTTACTACAGTAGTGAAGTTTTGTGGGTGTCATCCCCACCGTAGTTTTTACCTTCTAACAAGGGTTTTTGCGATACCAAAATACATGTGTCATGTGTATGAAGTTTCACGAATGCTTTATTGATTAGATTACATGCATTTACATTTTAGTTATATTTTGGATGTATGTTAAATGTAAATGATACAGTCAGTTAGTGATATTCATGTTTACAAGGATTCAATTTGAAAAGTTTTGAGGGTACTAATTCACCCCTCTCCTCTCAGTACACACCTTTCCATAATTCCAACAATTGGTATCAGAGCTAGTTCTCTTGTTAAGGAAGTTTAATCACTGAAGAGAAAAGATATTAAGCATGGAAAGGTATAAGCTTGACAAGACTATTGAGAATAAGAAATTGCAGATGCAGATCTACATTGAACAATTCAAGGAAGCCAAAGAAAAAATTGAGAGAGTTACTAGTCAAAAGGAAGGATATGACATTTTAGTATAATAAGACTGATTATCATGTGTTGAGAAAATGGTGTTGTACACTTTGCATAATAATATTTATTATTGTATTATTTCACTTTATTATGTAAATGTTGCACATAGATGGACGTGCAACATGTAGGGATTCTCATGGAATATTTTTTGAGAGTTGTATTGTAACATTGTGATATTATTTGATGTAATTATTTAATATTGGAGAAATAAAGTAAATAAAGTACCCAATATTAAATGTGGGTCAATAGGGTTTGGTAGCACATGGTTTATGTAATACCACTTGGTGGTTTTGTGGGAGCTTGTTTCTATAAAATCAACCACAAGGGTAGTTGTTGAGGTTAGATAGGTGGAGACAGATTAGCCAAAGGTAGCATTTGTGAAGGTTGGAAGCATGACATGGGATGTGTGGATTCATGCTTGTTCACATGGATTTCTTGGTTGTGGCTAGGGCTTTGAAGGCTTCCATGGTTGTATTGCAATGGTGTTTTGCTGAATAATACATGGTGATGGATGCTTTTGGAGGCTGGGTTTTTCCCTCATGAGGGTTTCCCAGGATATATCTTGTGTCACATTTTTGTGGGTATGTTGTCTTTTCTCTTGCATGTAGATTTTAAGTGTTTATTTGCTTCAAATCTATAATGGGTTACGTGGAAATGTCATATTGTTGTATGCAAGTTTCCTATCAAGTGGTATTAGAGCTATGGTTGTGGTGTTGTAACCCTAGATTGAATCCATAGGAATGCATGAAAGAATGTTAGAAATGGAAAGATATATGGATTTTGTAGGTTGTTTATTGCAGATTTGAGGGTTTTCGGTTTGCTATTATGATGGGTTGTTGGCAAATTTTGGGCATAGAATTTTTGGTGAAAACTGTTTTGGATTGTTTCATTTAAATGAGGGTTTTGGAGGGGAGTTTGCATAGATGACCTCCTAGGTAGAAATGGACCTCACCATTGGATCCGGGTTGGCCTTGTCATGAATTTTGATATAAAATTTTCCCATGTTCAGCCAAGTTGAAGGAAAATGCAAAATGTTTTTAGTTGTAGGCCGCAACGACTGTCAAATTTTACCCCGTCGGACCTACGAAAAATTGAAAAAAGAGAAAAATAAAAGAAAAATAAAAATGTGCATGTGCAGGGGGCATGTCAAAATTTTTTAAAGATAAAAAAAATGAAAAAAAATATATTTTTGGGCGGGGCAGGCCACCACCCCCAACCTTGTGCCCAGTCCGTAGAGGCAGCGGTACTGCCTGTCGGCATTACCACTGCCGACAATGGCAGGGGTACCACCGGGTCCCAGGTATCGACGACAGTGGGTACTTGTCGTGGGGTGCGACCCCCCATGTGGATGTGGGATGTGAGCCCCCCACAGGGTTACCCCAATTTTTTTTAAAGTCCTTTTTAAATAATAAAAACTTTGTTATTTAAAAATTAAATTCCGCCAATTAATTTTTTATAAAGTTTTTTTAATAAAAACTTTGGTAAATTTTTATTTGCTATTGTATTATGGATTTATATGCCCAGATTTTATTATTATTATTATATGCCTGATTTTAAAAATGGGGTCTAGTCAGAGTAGGGAAAATAAAATATCTTTGGGCATATTGGAGAAAATTGAAAATTTATTTTTAGGGGCATATGGCATTTTTTTTGGGGGAATCCATATTGTTGTATTTATGGCTTAGGAGGCTATTTTTTTCAAACGGGCTTGGGCGTATGGAGTTGGATTTTGGACTTCAAATAGTCAACAGAAAGCTCTTGGAGACCTCTTTACATTGGTTCAGATTTGGTGTAGGTTTGACATGATTTATTTGCTGATATATTGATTTGAAAAGGTTTATGGATTTATTTTGACTATGGTGACATTGTGAGTTTATGATATGCTATATTTTAGAGATTTGGATTTGATGTCATTGTATACTCAGTTTATATATCAGATTGGTCTCATGTTGACATGGTTATCAATTTGATTTGGATATGTATGATGCCTTGTTGGGACAAGTTGTGTATTTGTGTAAGCGGTCTATACTTACAGGTTGTATTTATGGCTTGGATATGGGTTGTCTACGCTCATTGATCTTTCATTATTGGTACATGTTCAGATTCGTGGCATGGTTTTGTCACATGATTTGTTGATTTGTCTTCATGTAGAGGGGATGAGATGTTACCAGGTACAGTCATGGTGGAGGATTACGGTTGACTATGTTATGTTGACAGGTATTTTGGTTGATGATTATTTGTTTGGATCTTGATTTGGTTATAGCGGCACATCTTCTTGGTTGAGGATCTTGGTTATTTTGGTTTTCTTTTGGGGAGCTTGTGATTGTGCACTTTGAGTTCTTTGATGGTTTTATGTCTTGGTTGATTCTCATATTAGAGGATGGTTTCATCATGATGTCGTGGATAGCTTGGATACACGATTCAGTGGGATCTTGTGACAGTGATGGTGTGGCGGTGCGGGATTGGTTCCTGGTTTTGTATCTTCTTGGTGTAGGAGATGGATATCATGATGCCATGGGTGACTCAGTAGCACGGTTAAGTGGGATTTATTGGCAGTGATATGGATTTAGTGTTTGCAGATGTTGGAAGGTGTCTTAGATCCTGTTGCTACAGAAGTGTCTTTGACATTTGTTGGTGCACTTGTAGGTGGTGGTTATCTTCATGGTATGTGGAGATGGTGACATCTTGAGGACTCATGGGGTCCTTAGCAGAGGTGTGGTTTTATGCTTTCATTTGACATGTTATCCTTGGTTTTAGGACGGTTTCATTATTATGTCATGGTATACTCTTGATACACATTTAGAGTTTTTGGCATGTTATGTTATGTTCATATGGAGCATGGTATCTCTTTGGATTTGTGACATTGATCTTGGTTTAGTTTCTTGGTATTTAGTACATTGATCATTTGTTGGATACTTCATGATATTTTTATGTTGCATTTGGATTTGGCATGGATTGATTGGTTACAGGTGCTCATGGATACTTAGAGACAGAGGTGATGCTGATTTTCTCTTGGGATTAGAGATGTATGTGTTGGGATAGTTGATGGTTTCAGTAGGAAGACCGATGAGCATTCACTTGATAAGGACTTGAGAGGAGAGTGTTATTAGATTAGTCTTGGTTGGAGACTTGGATATTTTGATGAGCATTCTCATTCCCCAATCTTGGTCTACTTGGCGGTTTACTACTGAGAGGTATAGCCCTTTATTTCTTCTTAGGTGCATTATGTTTATGCTTATCTTTCATGGATATGGATCTTGAACTATGGTGTGAGTTAGTTCTGGAGGGTTCATTTGAGAGATGGTTTTGGCATTGGTTATCTTCTTGTGCATATGTTGTTGTTATGATATCATCATGGTTGAGATTAGGAGATGGTTTTATTGGGCATGTTCCTTGGTTTAGGAATGGTTATGAGTTTGATCTTCTTGTGAGAGGCTTAGATCCATAATTGGTTATATGGTATGGTTTGGGTGTTGTTGTGGCTTCTTGTTTGGGATTTTATGGAGGAGATCATACTTGGCACAGTTGGCATCTAGAGGTGTGTGTAGAAGGACATGATACAAGTTATGATTTGCATGGTATCTTTGGTATTGGTTATCTTCCTGGATGTTCGGTTTCACTTACATTGGTTTTGAAATTGGTTGGAGTTTGTGATCACTAGTTTGTGATCATGTGTGTCATGTGAGAGATGGAATGGTTATTCCTTTATCTCTTTGCTTTGTTGGTTGTGGAGAACTTGGGAGAGTGTTGGAGACTTGTTATGAGAGTTGTTCTTGTAGGATATTGGTTTATATGTTGCACATTGTTGTGGATGTCCTTGATACTACATGGATTCACTTCTATGAGATGTTGTGAGTGGATTGATTTCAAATTTGACATTACCTTTGCAGTGGGAACTTCTTAGTGTGTATGTGGCATATATTGCTCTTGAGGATTGTGGTTGCAAGTTACAGGTTGGATATGTTGATTTGGGATTTACTTGGTATACCTTAGAGGTATGGATGGTTGGATGGGTTATCACTTGTTGTGGGTGCTATTTTAGCTATGGTTATGACAGCTACAGATACATGTTATTACCTTTGGACTGAGTGTTTGTGCTTGGGATATCAGTGGGTACAGGATTTATGTTTCTTATGTGAGAGGCTGGGTGGATTTCTCTTTGGATGGCTTCTATGTATGCCATGTGGCTTTGGCATAATAGGAAGTGAGATCATTCATGTATGAGATGGTGGATACTTTGATTTTGTTGCGAGTACTTGGATGAAGCACATGGTGTACTTTGGTTCATGATGGTGTATGTGCTAGGAGGGATTGTTCCCTTGTTCATTTATGTGGCTACGTATTGACCCTTATGCATGTATACAACAAGTGAGAGATTGTTGAGAAAATGGTGCTGTACATCTTGCATAATAATATTTATTATTCTATTATTTCACTTTATTATGTAAATGTTGCACCTAGATGGTGATGAGTCCAACTATTGCCTCAATTTTGTTATAATCTTCATATTTTGTTGATGCTTTGACAAACATTTCCAAAACATTTATGACTTATACTTATGTGAACTTATGCTAAGTACAATTAAAACCACAAAATCTATGGGTAGCTTGAGTGATATGTTTTGCTGACTATTATAAATATAATGCAGTACTTCATATAATTATTTCAAGCTGTGTTCTAACATTTAAGTAGGAGTTGAAATGTTGACTTGCATATGTGTACTAAATGTTACTAACCTTTCAGGTAAACATGGAGCGGTATGAAGAGTGGCACATCTGCATTAATGAAGGAGCATTAGAAGACCAACCATGGTGGGGGAATCCAACACGGTTCCAATGGATATGCCGCACTTTGAAGGAGTTGCTGTTCCAGAGAATATAGGGAATCGGTCTTGCTATATTTCCTTAGAACTGTTATTCTGTTGTCAACAGTAATTGTATTATGTCGTGGTTGTTTTATCTCCATATTTGGAGAGGTTTAATGAGACTTTTTTTGTTATGTTTTCAATAAGTGTCAATCCTTGATATAAAGGGATTTTGACTGATTTAGTAGGTAATGAGAAAAGAGAGAATTATGTATTCAGTATAGTGGAAGTTGCTCTGTGTTGTTCTTCATGAGTTATTCAGTTGTTATGTAACCAGTTAATAAGAATTTAATGGAAGAGTGATTTTGGATTATTTCTTGTGTTGAGTAGTTAGCAAAAGCCAACCAAGGGGGCCCACTTGGAAGGTGGATTAGATTAAGTTAGAACAGATTTGCTTCCTGTACTTTTCCTATTTTCAAATAGAGTTACTATTTTACTCTTGCAACATGGCCACTATGGTTGTTCCTGCAGCATTTACAGAGATGGGTATAGTGAATGTTTTGAGTTGTTAGACAAGCTTAGATTCATTTCATAAGTTTTCTGTAGTAATTCCATTCAGTAGTCAAGTGTGTTTACTTTCTTGCAGCAATAACATAGATTCCTTTCATGCATTTTATCTTCCTGCAACATAGGTGTTATGACTCCTAAAGGAACTTAGTGCACAAACTGTGCTGTCCCATTTCAATTCTACGTCCCTGGGTTGACAATCTAAATGCATTTCATGATGGGGATAGGTAATTCGTAGCATAGACATATTACCCTTAAGAGATACAATGACATGATTATCTCTACCTATTGTGAGACTGTTCATTTTTGGCGCCGCTACTGGGGATGGTGTCAAACTAGGAACCTTAATGAGTCATTTACTTTTTAGAATTAGTTTCCTATTTTTAGTCAGTACCAAGAAGTTGTGAGCTTGCTTCACAAGTCATCAACTTACTTGCATGCATCGAAGAAGGTGAGATGTTCATGACATATTTCTTCCAAAAGAACTTGTTAAACTGAAAGAAGAGTTTGAAGAACTTGAGTTACCATTTCTTGATGCTAGTCCCGAGTTTGTTGCATCATCTTCAACAGAAGAAGAAGAAACCCAAGAAACATTTGACCTCTATCCTTTTGTACAAATATTAGCCAATTTTCATAATAATCCTACTCGAGGACCGCCTGTTGCTCAAAACCCTCCAGTCAACAATACTTTCTAGCCATAGTTTCAATATCCAACACCTCCAATAATGGCATCTCCTACATTTCCATTTCCAATTCCAAGTCTTATTAACAATCCTAACCTCAAGAACATACCTGCTTCAATACTTCCAAAGTTCTATGGCCTTGATTATGGAGGATCCTGACACCTTTTTGTTCAAGTTTGACATACTGTGCCAAAATTTTGACTATAATATTGACAGTCAGAAGCTTAAGTTGTTCCCAGCAACACTGAAGGAGTCAGCTCTCAGATGGTTCATGGGCTTAGGAGCGAATGCAATAGCTAATTGGGATGGAATGAGAGATTTGTTTCTAAGAAAGTATAAGGAATACTGCAAGGGAAGTGATTCAAAAGGAGATGACATCTTCCGTATGACATAAAGGGAAGATGAGACATTAGAGGACTACATATCATGCTTCTTATTTAATTTACAAAAGAACCCGCAACATGCATTGCAGGAGGATTCATAGAAGCTAATTTTTCTAAGAGGAGTGAATGAAAATTGTCTTGAAGCTCTAGACCTCATGGCTGGAGGTGATATATCTCAGTCTTCCTGGGATGACCTTTAGAAGATTTGTATGAACTATTCTAGAGAAGCAGTCAAGAAAGGAAGGGGATTTCACTCGACAATGGCTAAAGGAAGTGGCTCTGGTATTTCAAAGATGGAGATTTCAAACCTGTTGTCAGACTTCAAGAAAGACATTATAAATGATGTCGCTACACACCTGGACACGATGACCGCTAAAAAGAAACATGCAGACGCAGAGGCACAGATGACTGAATATTGTCCTCATTGCCGTAAACAAAAGAAGGATTGTCAGTGAAAATTGGTCGCAAACTTGGAGAATCAACATCTTTCGACTAAATACTTGAAGATAGAAGGAGAGGACGAGCAAGTATTCTTTGTTTCTCAATGTCGGCCATGGGCCACGAGACAAGGTATGCCTCAAGACCCATTACAAATTTCAAGTCCTTATAATAGTCAGTGGCAAAACTGGAATGTCCAAAGTCCTCCATAGTATAATCAACCCACTTGGAATAATGCTTGGCCAAATAATCAAAAGAATCAATGGTATCCTCCACAACAACCCAATGGTCACAATTTCCAAACCAATGGCAACAACCACAAGGAAATTGGTAGCCCACTAACTAGTGGAGAGGACCTCAACAATGGCCAAATCCAAATCCCGGATATCCACCTCTACCACCTCCAACAAATATACCTGCAATAATGCCATCACCTCCAAACACAGGTCCTCAAAAGAAGACGCAATTGCCTGCTCAACCTCAACCGAATCCCAATAGTCAACATCCACATCAGAAAATGTATGCTACCGATGCTCAGCAGTACCCTGCCTATGCACTTGATATAGCTGATATACACCTAAGATCAGGTACTACCTTGCCAACACCTAAACCACCCCTTATCACTGAAGTGCCAGACCTTCTTGCAGCATCAGTATCGATTCCAGAGAATGATTTGCCAAATACTATTGCATCAGAAAATGTTTCCAACTCAGCTAATGTTCATACATCAGTTAAACCACCTTTTCCCCAAAGGCTCAGCATGGAGAAGCCCATACCAAAAGAAGAAGATCAACCATTTGATATCCTTGACCAGTTAAAGAACATGCATGTCCAGATTCCCCTGTTTCAAGCAATAAAAGATGTTCTAGTTTATGGAAAGGAAATTAAAGAAGCTTGTCTTAAAAATCCTGGAAGAAAGGAAAAGGATCCTACAACAGTTCATGTTATAGGACAATTGGTTGATATCATGCTAGGAAAATTGGTAATTCCAAAATATTCAAATCTAGGGAGTCCAGTTCTGAATATCATCATTAATGGCCAGTCTGTCAAAAATGCATTAATAGACTTAGGTGCTGCCATTAATGTAATGACTAAGGATACTATGCATAAACTGAGCATTGAAGGGTTGAGAGCTACTCCAACAATATTGCAATTAGCAGATAGCTCTACTGTTACCCCTGATGGAATGATAGAAGACATAATAGTTGCCTTAGATTCTTGGGAGTACCCTGCTGATTTCATGATCCTCTCACCAAAGGTCAATCTTATTGGTTACCTTGTTATTCTAGGATGTCATGGTTAGCAACAACTGATGCAAACATAAGTTGTAGATCAAGAAACATGACAATTTCAGATGGGCAAGCCACTAAGAAACTAGCATTGTATCCTCCAACTCAACCGCAACCAGATTTGAGTACACCTATATGGCCAGACTTAGGAGATGGGGAAGAAGAATTGAATTCTGTGGTTCAGCTCATGATGTTACATAGGTAATCCTTTCTAAAGCTGCAAGAGGAAGATGAAGTCATTCAAAGCATCCTTAATAATGACTGTGTTGTAATCAAAGATGTATCTGAGAGTTTTGTGTTAGAGTTAAGTACATATGAAGATAATTTTGAGGATTGTGTATTACCTTCAGAACCCAATATTATCCACCAGTTGCTACCTAGTGAAGTAAACACAAGTCCTATCCCTAAAGTATCCATGCTTGACGTCACAACTATTGTTGAGCTTTCTAAAGGTCATAATCTCCATGTGAATAATAAGTTGTCTTCATAACAAATGGAGCAACTAACCAAACTACTGCAAACACATGAGAAAGCATTTGCATGGGACTATGGGGACATGAAAGGATTAAGCCCTACACTATGTACTCACAGGATATATATCAAAGAAGGAAGCCTACCCCTTCGTCAACCTCAAAGAAGGATTAACCCAACATTAAGGGAGATAGTCAAAACCGAATTGCAAAAGCTATTAGATGTTGACTTTATATATCCTATATCTGATAGTAAATGGGTATCACCTCTGGTTATAGTACCCAAAAAGGGGGGTAAATGGAGAATCTGTGTGGATTGCAGGGAGTTAAACAAAGTTACCAAGAAAGATCACTTCCCATTACCATTCATTGACCAAGTACTTGATACTTTGGCCGGTAAGAAGTATTTTTCCTTTCTTGATGGATATAGTGGATACAATCAGATAACTATTACTCTAGAGGATCAGGAGAAGACTACGTTCACATGTCCATGGGGGACATATGCATATTTAGTTCTACCTTTTGGGTTGTGTAATGCTCCAGCAACGTTTCAAAGAGCTGTAATTAGTATTTTTGCTAACATATCACATGACTGTATGGAGATATACATGGATGACTTTACATCATTTGGAGTGACATTTGAAGAGGCTTTGAAGAATTTTGAAAAGGTACTAATCCGGTGTAAGGAGCATAATCTATCCCTTAATAGTGAGAAATGCTTTATGATGATGCAGGAAGGAGTGGAACTTGGGCATTTCATTTCAGTAGCAGGAATTCAAGTGGACCCAGCTAAAGTTGAGGTAATACTTACACTACCTACTCCTACTAAAAAAAAGGATGTAATATCTTTTCTAGGACATGTTGGATACTATAGACGCTTTATTCAAAATTTGAGTCAAATTACTAATCCTCTATATACACTGCTTACCAAAGAGGCTGAATTTAAGTGGACACAAGCATGTGATGAGTCCTTCTTGTAGCTAAAGAAAATCTTAACAACTGCACCAGTCCTAAAAGGACCAGATTGGTCTATTCCATTCCACATCCATATAGATGCATCAGATTATGCCATAGGTGTTGTGCTAGGACAAAAGCCAACTAACCTTGAGAATTCAATTTACTATATCAGTAAAAGCCTCCATGGCCCTGAATTGAACTACACAGTTACTGAAAAGGAACTCCTAGCTGTAGTTTATGCATTGAACAAATTCTAACACTATGTCATAGGCTATCCCAATTTTGTTCACACTGATCACTCTGCAATAAAATATTTGATGAACAAACCTGCTATAATAGGCAGATTGGCAAGATGGCTCTTACTATTGCAAGAATTTGATATAAAAATTATTGATAAGCCAGGGAAGGCCAATGTAGTTGCTGACTACTTGTCTAGACTATAAAATACTGATGATGACACTACTTGGGTTGAAGATACATTTCCAGATGAACACCTATTCCATATAGCAATAAAAAACCCATGGTATGCAAACATTGCCAATTATCTTACAACAAATAAGATGCCCCCACATTTTTCTCATAAAGACAAGAAAAGGCTTGCAGAGAAAAGCTTTCAGTATTCATGGATAGATAACAATCTATTTTACACTGGTCCAGGTCATATTATGAGAAAGTGTGTGAGAGAAGATGAAGTATATGATATACTCCATGCTTGTCACGATGAGCCTTGTGGAGGTCACTTTGCAGCAAAGCAAACAGCCCTGAAGATCTTAACAACATGATATTATTGGCCTCAATTACATAAATATGCAGCCAATTATACAAAAAAATGTGATAAATGTCAGAGGATGGGTCGTCCAATGAAATCAGATGAGATGCCACTTAATCCACAAGTAGTAATGACACCCTTTGATAAGTGGGGTATGGACTTCATCGGACCAATTGATCCTCCATCAAATGGAAAATCCTACATCTTGGTTTGTACAGATTACCTTACAAAATGGGTCGAAGTGAAAGCTATGCAGAATGCAAGGGATGAAAAAGTAGCAAAATTCTTGTATGAAGACAATACAGTTGCATCGCAAGGATTGGAGTAGTTGATTAACAGAAGTAGTCTGGGCTTACCGTACCACATGGAAGACAACAATAGGGTTCACACCATTTGAATTGGTGTATGGAAAAACAACAATGTTTCCCATCGAATTTGAACACAAAACATTGCGCACAACACTTGAAATGTTTCCCATCGAATTTGAACACAAAACATTGTGCACAACACTCAAATTTGGAAAAACAACAATGTCTCCTCCATCTCAACTCATTGGATGAAATGCACAAGTCAGCATTGGAAAGAATAGAGCTAATCCAGAACCAAAGGAAAAGATGGCATGATTCACATATCAAGAACAAGCAATTTCAAGTAGGACATTGGGCTTTATTATATGATTCCAGATTCAAGGAGAACCTAGGAAAGCTGCAAAACAGATGGTTAGGACCCTATGAAATTCAATGTCTTTGATAATGGAGCAATTCAGTTGACCACACTTGATCCAGTCCAATTTAAGCTGCTAGTCAATGGACACCGCTTGCACCTGTACCACAAGCCTCAAACCAAAGAAGAATTCTTGAAACAGTTCAACATGCACAGTTTAACAACCCCTCAAAAAATTGTTCCTATAGCAGAAGGTGAAAGCCTTCCTCCTACAACATCACCATGACATATGTTCGCTAGCACTCATAATAAAACTTCATTTAATGAGGTATATTTCTTCATTCACTTTTCTCTTTTCTTCTCACCAACTCATCTCATTCCTATTTTTACCACCCACTCAAATTCCATGTCACCCACAATTTCTATTTTCAAGTGCTTTCAATAAAATGCCATGTCAGCAATCTTATGCGGCCATCAGAATTGACACTCTCATCAGCTCACATTCGTGTATGGTAACTAATCACCAGGTACAACTTTCTAACTCCTTACTTTTAGTGCACAAGTTTAATTAATTATATCTAGTACTGCATTAAATGTATAATATAAGCAGTAAGCTAGTTTCCCAACCTCGTGCTAAATTTAACAAGTGAGGATACTTGTTCAACTTTCATAGGGGGTAGGGGAAGTGTACTAACTTCCAAGTGTCATTCCTAAACTACCCTTGTCATACCCCTGTCACATCAATGTTGTACTTAGGCTACGTTCCATTAATTCTTTTAATCCTTCACACATTTCCCGTACTTTCAAATTTTGATTTCCTGAACTTGACATGACTTCAAAAGGATCATAATTAATTTGTGAAGTAACTCGCACTTAAGGTATTGATGTCCTCTGAAATCAATCATTATTATAGTTCATGTCAAGTAAAACAAAGGTAATGCAAGTGAAAATATCGGTATTTTCAAGAATCGCAATTGCATTTCAAAAAGAGGGAATTTGCAGAGAAACTGAAAGCTTAGTAGTGGGTTGGAGAGTTGAAAAATTAGAGATTGGACATTATTAAGATGGGCAGACAATTACAAAGACATGAACCAGTCGTTCATGGTGTTTTGCTAGCGCATGTTGAGGCAGTCCGCAGGTTCAATGCATGCGGCTGGCTTGGCTATTTTCTTCAGCTAACAAAGTTTAATGAGGAGGTTGCAGTAGAATTCATGAGTACATTTGAAGAAGGACAAGCAAATGTATGGGGATTGACAGTTGTTTCTATAGAAGAGAGAATTGTGAAAGTTACAGGGTTACCAGTTGTGGGAGAACATTATCCAAACGAGCATGATGCCAGGTCATCTCGAGCTCAGTTCTCCAAGCCGGGTGATCCTCTGCTTGAAATTACTAAGCAGGGGCACAACAAATTGTCCCTTCCATAGCCATTTCCAGAATTGGCTATGCACATCATCATGTATTTAACTTGTGAAGGAAGTTTGTCAAACTTGAATTCTCATCATTTTAAACTGCTTAGTTGTATTAGGCATAATCTTTAGGTTAATATTTCGAATTTTCTTTATAATATGCTAAGTATCAGTGCCGAGGAAACTCAAAAGGGCAATGCAAAATCCATTAGTCACCATGCCCTAATCAAGCTTTTGGTTGAAAAATCTCTTAGGGATGTTTCCCCCATGTCATGGGTAGAATTTGTCCAATTTAAAATTTTGCAACCCCAAGTAAATCCTGTGGCCCAACCTCTAGAAGATGCAATAGAATCTTTCGGCCCTACTGAAGAAGCAGTTATGAAAGAAAAAGAACCATAATTACCCCCAAAAAACCAACCTCCTGAACCTACTCCAGAGAGTAATATATCCACTTCTTCCTTAAGAAAAGGGAAAAAAAAGGTTAGAAAAGAAATCCCTAACTTAGAAGGTGAAATTTCAAACCCTACAATTCAAATAAATAAAAGAAAATGGTTGAGTCCTGCAGTAACTGTTCCTGCAACATCTACTCCTGTAGCACATAAGCCAAAAAGGTCTTGCCAACCTAAAACTGCAGCGGTTGAAGAGGCAACTGTGTGTAGAAGCCCTCGCATGCGAGGACAAGTGTCTCCACCTTCCCTTCAAAACCCATTTATTCCAGCACCAAAACCTGCTACAGAGCCCTCTGTTGAATATATTCCCGATGACTCCCCTATGCAGGCATAACCCCATCATATGGAGGAGCCTCCTAATGAGCAAGAACCTAGCAGTATCATGCCATAGAATGATCAAGGAATGCTTGAGCTGAGCTCTAATGTAATGCAATAGAGCATTCCTATGAATGTTCAATCTACTCCTCCTCAACATCCTATATATTCCAATGTATCCATTATACCCTACCGATCAACGTGGTTCACAGACTACTTTCAGTAGGCTGCTAAAGAGAAGAAAAAGAAAGTTCAGATGCAAGAGTTCCCTTCATCAACAATTCAGTCTGTCCTCTTTCATCTATACAACCATTTTATCTTTCAGAAGACATGGTGGAAGCAGGAAATAAATCAAATGCAAAGGGAGATGTTTGATAAGGATGAGGAAATTGAAGCTCTTAAGGAGCAGCTAAAGAAATAAAAACAACAAATGGACAAGGCTCTAAAACTAGCTGACCAGGTCATAGCTTGTAGACCGCCACCTAGGGTATATGCTATTTGCTTAAAGGAGCAATTTCTATTGTTCTAACTTATGATGACAATCAAGGATATTGATTGTGAATTCAGGCCGGCCCAAGAATTCTATGGTTTATATTAGACTTTGCCATCATGGCAACAAAATCTGTTATGTGAGTTCTATTTGCACAATTTTATTATTCCACATGAAACATAGTGGAATCCTCTGCTCTATATAGGGGACATTCACTTAAGGGCCTTCATGTCATGGATGCATAATGAGACAAACTATGACAGACAGCTGAACACTTATAGGGATCTGGAGAAATATGAGCCTTTTCCATTAAGGGCCGAGTCACATAAGCCTGATGTTCTTTTGAGGGATTGGCTCAATTTAACTTATGGGAGACCAAAGCCTGAAATTAGGGAGAAAGTATTTGCATTAAGGGATAAAGTTTACAGAGATTATCAGACATTGCCCAATTTTACAACCCAAAGAGATCTTTCAGGGGTCAGAAGCAGGTGGAACAAATTGTCAGAAGCTTTCAGGAAAGTAGAACCACATAGCCCAATTAATTATGAAGCAACTCTCCACAGAGCAACTAATTACATGAAGTTGGGATGACAACCCAGAAGGGAATTATGGATGCCCTTATCCTTCCAGCCACCTACACTCTTTTGGCCCCTATACAACATCAATGCTACTAGATTGGATCAATTGGTTGAGGAGCATCAAGAAAATTACTTTGAACGCACAAGGGGGTTTTACTACACTTTCAGAAGTGGAAAGAAGGGAAAGATGACCGTTGGTGATTTTAAGACCATAGCCAAGAAGTACAATGCTTGAGGACAAGCATTTTGTTAGTAGGGGGTAGATGATAAGTCCAATTATTGCCTCAATTTTGTTATAATCTTCATATTTTGTTGATGCTCTGACAAACATTTCCAAAACATTTATGACTTATACTTATGTGAACTTATGCTAAGTACAACTAAAGCCATAAAATCTATGGGTAGCTTGAGCGATATGTTTTGTTGACTATTATAAATATAATGCAGTACTTCATATAATTATTTCAAGCTGTGTTCTAACATTTAAGTAGGAGTTGAAATGTTGACTTGCATATGTGTACTGAATGTTACTAACCTTTCAGGTAAACACAGAGCGGTATGAAGAGTGGCACATCTACATTAAAGAAGGAGCATTAGAAGACCAACCATGGTGGGGGAATCCAACACGGTTCCGATGTGTAAGAATTTGCAAATAGCAAAGATTGAACCAAGGATCTAGAGGTTGAAGAAAAGCACAAGAGAGATAATATGAATGCAATGATGGATTGAATAGATCCAATGAATTCACCTTGAATGATTGATTAAGATTACATAATAGGCCTCCTTATATAGGAAAGGAAATAAGAGAGAATAAAAAGGAGCTGATAAGCTATCTCCTATGCTAGGTGTATCACATGTCCACCAAATGTGGATCATCCTCCATTATGCAATAAAGTATGTGCAATGGATTAGGATGATAATGTGATAAGAGCACTAAAGGTGGATCTAGCACCAAAAGTGGAATTCCTCCTACACCATGTGCTTAATGAGGTGTGCACACTCCTAGGTGTCTCAATCACAAACTACTATGCAATGCATTATCCTAAGTAAGATTAAGTAAAGTGCAATTAGGAATATTTAATTACACCAACACTCCCTCTTAAGTGCAACTTAGGGAAATGCACTTAAACCCACAATGCAAGATGGGTCCCAAAAACTAAGCCATGTTAGGTACCCATGTACAAAATGCAATACATGAAATGCATAACTCTCATAAAGTGGAGAAAGAGGGAAAACCTCATGGGAAAAACCCTCCCCCAAAAAGAGAGAAGAAAACAAGATGCATGGATGGATGGAGTGCTCAAGACCCCCCAAGAACTACATACATCATGTATATACAAAGAAGTATCCCCCCATAAGAAGGATAGTTGGAGACATGATATCCCCCCCATAATGTAGAAGCTCCCATGTTGATGAAGAGTACCTGCAAACAATAGATCAACCAATGCTTACAAGAAACATGTCTCCCCTTAGGAAGAAATAGATACATCAAATGATGAAGAAGTCAATCCTTGTGCAAATGGAATGAGGAAGAAGATGAAGGTCTCTCCAAGCTCAAAGAATCTATCACTTCATGTGAAAAATCAAGTGAAGAAGGAGAAGAATCAAGTGTACCAATCTCCAAAGAAGGTGAAGAAGTATCCCCAACTATGATGAAACTGTCATCAAAGGAAAGAGAAACCCCCTCATGCATGTCTTCCAAATCTGCATCACGAGAATAAAAAAATGCTGAAGATGCATCCAAGTAGTCATCACATTCTGCAAGATTTGAAACACTATGATCATCCTATTGAATAGTAGAGCCCATGTTTGAAGAAGTCAGAGGTGGAGGAGTAGGAAGATCAACACTTGTCTCAACAACAAAATGATTCAAGTGCCCAAAATTCTCCTCATAATTATCCCTTGGCAAAGGGATGTGTACATCATGAATATCATCATCATTATCAACAAAATTAGAAAAGGAATACAAGCGGGATGTATGATCAACAACTCCCATAGCTATGACATCTCTAGTCCCCATGTCCCTAATGTAGACAAAATCAGGAGTGAACTCAACAATTTTACCTTGTGCCCCATGTGTAATTTGGTAAATAGAAAGGATATTAGTGGTCAAGGACGGTACACAAAGAACATCATTAAATGTCCCCTCTCCCATAGGAATAGAACCTTTGCCAAAAACTCTCATGAATGTGTTGTTACCCATCAAAATATTAGGAGAATTACAAGGCTCAATAGAAGAAAACATATCCATAGAAGATGCCATATGATGTGATGCACTTGAATCAAGAAGCCATTTACCTTGCTTAGGATGTGTGGAAGTCAAGAGTGCTTGTCCTTTACCTTTATCTGTGGATGATGATGTAGATGTAGAAGCTACCGAATGTGTAGAAGGAGCAGACACTGATGAGGGAAACTTAATGTTGTGTTTCTGAATAATGTGAGTTAGCTCATCAATCTTCTTTTGAAAACACTTATGCTCATCATGTCCTAACTTTTTACAATATGCACATTTATCTCTCTTTCTTCTAGATGATTCCTCTCTTGAAGAGGACTTGGATTCAGTACTATTGTGTGAAGGAGATTCATTACCTTTGTCATGAGGCTTAGGATACTTGTTTTGTTTCTTTTCTTTTCCATTAGAAGCCTTTGATGTGGACTCACTTGCAATCAATGCTTGATGTGTGGAAGGCTTCAACTGACCCATGTGTGCCAACTTTTCTTATTCCCTTGTGAGTTGCGCTGCAAATTCATCAAGAGAGGGCAATTTGTATGCACTACCAAGAGCATCCATAGTAGCATCAAATGTAGAAACAAAGATAGAATAATCAAGTTGAAGTTTGGAAAGAATAGAAAAGATCAATTGTTCATCCCCTTTAACAATGCCACACGTAGAAAGCTACAATCTAATAGAATTAAACTTAGAGAAAAAATCTTGAATATTGTCAAAATCACTAGGATTGAGACCTATGAGATCATTCTCTAATCTGAATTTTCTCATTCTATCAAGTTTACCAAAGAGTCCTTCCAATATGACCCAAGCATCATGAGGATGTGTGCAAGATGCAATATGAAAGTGCAAGTCGCGAGAGATGGATGATCTAAGAGAGCCGAATGCTTTATCCCTTTCATCAAACCATTTTCACCTTTTTGCAACACCTGTTTGAGGTTCTTGATCCTGCCCAAGAGTCATTCTAAGCAATCCAAGACTCAACAAATGATCACTTAAAGATACTTTCCATTCATGGTAGTTATATAGAGTGAGGATTTTAACCTTTAAATTATCTATATTGCAACCAAATAATGACTGATAACTACTGATAACTCCTTCAAATGATTGATGCAAATCAAAAAACTGAAATCCAAAGATTAACCAAGTGCAATTATAGCCCCAAAATGACCTATTTCTAAAAGCGATATGTCTACCCAAAATCACTGAAATCTGATTGTAGATCTGGAAAGTAGACAAAAAATCACGCACTTTCAAAAAAAATTTCACCTCAAAATGTTACCGTATGTGACCAAACGAAGCCCTAGAAGTTGCATAAATCAAGAACAAACGAGAACAGTCAACAAAATCTGCAATTTCTGACAAATCAGGCCACCAAAATGGAAAATCAACACCACCACTAGAAAGTTTAGGAAATTCTACCCAATTTCAAAAAAAATTGCACCCAATTTGGAGCCCGGATGACCAAGTTATGGCCTCCCAAAGTCGGATTGTCAAATCAAAACTGCATATGGTGAGGGCAGAGAATTTTTGAACCCTGCTGATGTCAGCAATTTGCGGGGTTAAATTTGATGGTTTGGAGGCCGTCGCAAAAAGCCAATTTGCCTTGTTTTGATGGCTAAATGGCCGTCAAATTTAGGCTTGTAAAATAGTGACGTAAATAAAAAAATGCCCCTTTGCTTGAGTGGAAGCTGATTGGGCGGTTGATTGTACTGTCCGTACAGTATAGACGATGGCGTGTCAGGGTGACATCACCTGCTGGCATGGCCAAGTGTTTGGATTTGATTGGATAGTGGGCTGTTGAGGTGCCCTGCGTGGCAGAGGACGTGTGCTGTCGCGAGTTGCTGACTGGTCTGCCATGTGGTGTCTGCTAGGTGTGTTGTGGCAGACCGCGTGGCGTCTATGGGTGCTGCGTGGATGTCCTGCAGAGGAGCAACTGATGTGGCTGCCGTTGATTGCGTGGCGGAGGAGTGGCGGGAGGAGCTGCTAGGGCAGCGGAGGAGGTGGAAGCGCTGCGGGGGCGAAGGGACTTATTAATAGTCCCACATTCGCTGTGTAATGGGCTATTCAACCCTTTTTATACCAAAAGGCCCGCAGTGTAAATAAATGAGAAGCCCGGAAGGGGCTCGGTGGTGGGGTCGCCTATGGGCGTGAGCCTTTTGGTGACGTAGCCTGATGATGTCACCGTTGATGCCGAATGAAAAAGGTATATCCTTTGTCGCTATTCATAAATGGAGGGGGTACGTACCAGACCCCCTAAAATTTTTTTGGCAGAGAAAGAAAAATAATTTTGAAAATAGCAGAATTGAAAAAATATGTATTTTTTATCAAAAATTGTACCGCAGAGGTGCAGATCGGGTCGTACGGTTCAATTTGCAATTTTTTTTTGCCTCAATTTTGACTTTCACCAAATATAGGTAAATTTATAGTCGATCTTAACTAAAATAGCCTCCCGGACGCAATGGTGAGGTTAGATCTGCTCCAAGACGCCTCTATCGCACGTTGGTTCTCAGATCTGAGAATTGGACCTTCAAGGCTTGCATTAAGATCTCTTCAAATCAGCTGATCTAAATGCTCCAATGGCTCTGATACCATGTAAGAATTTGCAAATAGCAAAGATTGAACCAAGGATCTAGAGGTTGAAGAAAAACACAAGAGAGATAATATGAATGCAATGATGGATTGAATAGATCCAATGAATTCACCTTGAATGATTGATTAAGATTACATAATAGGCCTCCTTATATAGGAAAGACAATAAAAGAGAATGAAAAGGAGCTGATAAGCTATCTCCTATGCTAGGTGTAATCACATGTCCACCAAATGTGGATCATCCTCCATTATGCAATAAAGTATGTGCAATGGATTAGGATGATAATGTGATAAGAGCACTAAAGGTGGATCTAGCACCAAAAGTGGAATTCCTCCTACACCATGTGCTTAATGAGGTGTGCACACTCCTAGGTGTCTCAATCACAAACTACTATGCAATGCATTATCCTAAGTACGATTAAGTAAAGTGTAATTAGGAATATTTAATTACACCAACATGATGGATATGCCACGCTTTGAAGGAGCTGCTGTTCTAGAGAATATAGGGAATCAGTCTTGCTATATTTCCTCAGAACTATTATTCTGTTATCAACAGTAATTGTATTATGTCGTGGTTGTTTTATCTCCTCCATATTTGGCGAGGTTTAATGAGACTTTTCTATTATGTTTTCAATAAGTGTTAATCCTTAATATAAAGGGATTTTGACTGATTTAGTAGGTAATGAGAAAAGATAGAATTACGTATTCAGTATAGTGGAATTTCCTCTGTGTTGTTCTTCATGAGTTATTCAGTTGTTATGTAACCAGTCAAGAAGAATTTAATGGAAGAGTGATTTTGGATTATTTTTTGTGTTGAGTAGTTAGTAGAAGCCAACCAAGGGGGTCCACTTGGAAGGTGGATTAGATTAAGTTAGAATAGACTTGCTTCCTATACTTTTCCTATTTTCAAATAGAGTTACTATTTTACTCCTACAACATTGCCACCGTGGTTGTTCCTCCCACATTTGCAAAGACATGTATAGTGAATGTTTTGAGTTGTTAGACAGGCTTAGATTCATTTCATAAGTTTTCTGCAGTAATTCCATTCAATAGTCAAGCGTGTTTACTTTCCTGCAGTAATAGCATAGATTCTTTTCATGCTTTTTATCTTCCTGCAGCATAGGTGTTATGACTCCTAAAGGAACTTAGTGCACAAACTGTGGTGTCCCATTTCAAGTTTACGTCCCTGGGTTGACAATCTAAATGCATTTCATGATGGGGATAGGTAATCCGTAGCATAGACATATTACCCTTAAGAGAGACAATGACATGATTATCTCTACCTATTGTGAGACTGTTCAGATGGATGCGCAACATGTAGGGATTCCCATGGAATATTCTTTGAGAGTTGTATTGTAACATTGTGATATCATTTGATGTAATTATTTATTATTGGGGAAATAAAGTAAATAAGTACCCAATATTAAATGTGGGTCAATAGAGTTTGGTAGCACATGGTTTATGTAATACCACTTTATGGTTTTGTGGGAGCTTGTTTCTATAAAAGCAACCACAAGGATAGTTGTTGAGGTTAGACAGGTGGAGACAGATTAGCCAAAGGTAGCATTTGTGAAGGTTGGAAGCATGGCATGGGATGTGTGGATTCATGCTTGTTCACATGGATTGCTTGATTGTGGCTAGGGCTTTGAAGGCTTCCATCGTTGTATTGCAATGATGTTTTGCTGAATAATACATGGTGATGGATGCTTTTGGAGGCTGGTTTTTTCCCTAATGAGGGTTTCTTGGGATATATCTTGTGTCATATTGTTGTGGGTATGTTGTCTTTTCTCTTGCATGTAGATTTTAAGTGTTTATTTTCTTCAGATCTATAATGGGTTATGTGGAAATGTCATATTATTGTATGCAAGTTTCCTATCATCATGAAGAAGAGATAGATGATCCATTTAAGGCATCTGGTTCTGGATCTGGTAGCATAACTGATGCATCTGAAGGAACCATATCAGATCTATCTAAAAAGAATCAATATCTCACTGAACAAGTGAAAGCACTGTAGATCGGTCAAGAGACACAAATGGTTAGAATGATTGATGTCAGGCTGAACAAGAAAGGAATTTGGCTATTGAAAATAAAAGGAAAATGACTAAAAAGATGGACGAAAAGGAATCTGAGATACTGAGACTCACTGAGCATCATTTTAAAATTTCCAATTAGATGGTTGCCATGAGTTAGGAAGCCAACCGAGTAAATAGTGAGCTTACTAAGAAATTGGAAGACATCGGTGAATTAAGAAAATAAAATAAAAAATTGAAGAATGAAGTAAAGATTCAACATCATAATGAAATGATTAAGAAAGATGAAGAAAGCACTAAAACAATGGATGAATTCCTAAGCAGTCAAAGAAGACTTGACAACACTACTGGTTTAGGCTATACCGAGTAGGGAGAGTCATCAAGACAAGTTGAACAAAAGAGTGTCTATGCAAATCCAAGGCCAAAGAAGCTCTAATTCTATCATTGTGGAAAACCAGGCAACACATCAAATGTTTGGAGAAGAAAAGAAAAAGGTATTCCTAAATCCACTCATAAATTTGATGGTTATTGTTATAACTACAATAAGTATGGACATCAAGCACATGAGTGTAGATCAAAGCTGAATAGGTCACCTAAGAAGCACTATATGGAAAAGCACTGTCACACTTGCAACATGCATGGACACATATCACAAGAATGCATGACAAAGATGAGCCAAGTCTGGAAACCAAAAGGAAAAAACAAGATATATCAACTGAGAAGGCAAGGTAATGCATATACTTGGGATTACAACACTTGGACTAGTTGCACATCATGTGGTAGATATGGACATATAATATTTAATTGCATGAGAATGCACTGGAGAGGAAGATCTTGAAATTGGACAAATTTTGGAATGACATGTTTGCACTATCACAAGGTCGGTCATTTAAGAAAAGACTACAGATTCCGAGCACCAGAGGTGAATGTTAATACAAATGGAAACACAATTGAAGAAACCATGAGGATAAGAATTCAAATGTGGAGAAAAGAAACAAATGAGAATGTTGGATCAAGCACAATAGTTGGTGACACCTCATCCTTTGGATTAGGTGATATCACCACCTCCACCTAAGAAAATCAAGTATGGAACTGAATTTCAATCGGTTATATCTTACAACAGTTCCTTATATCTATTGAATAAACACCAAATCAACATGAAATAATATGCATTAGGGTATTGTATGTTTTGAGCATAAAGTGTGTATAGTCGGTAAAAGCATGATTGACTAAAAGATTGTTAGTTGGTGAAAATGTCAAGGTTAACCGAGTTGAAGTTTCAAAGTGATAACCGAATGTCTTGGTATTTACCAAGCTGTGGTAGGTAAAGAATTTAATGCAAAACTTTGAGCGGGAAAACAAATTTTAGGTATAAATAAACAACGATGCAAGTCATTTTGACACACAACGATCAAGAGTAGAACTAGAGCGATTTGAGTGAATTTGTGAAAAGAGTTTTTTTGAGAATTTCAACAAAGATTTGAGCAGATTCCGAGCAGTGTGTTATCATTCCAAGTAAGTTCTTTGAAATTGAGTTATTTTCCTGAAGATTTTGTGAAGCCCTAAATTTGTTAGAATAATGTCATCTTCATCCAAGTTTGCAAAATCCAAGACTGAAAGTTACAAGAAGGTCACACTGGTTAAGTCCACAACATGTGAAGAACCCAAATACAAATTGCATCCCGAGATTGCTTCACAAGTTGATCAATTAGGCATGTTTTCAAACATACCGCCTAGGGTTTTACTGACACATGATACACGTGCTTATACCCACTGCAAGATAAGTAAAATTAGAGATTTTGAACTGCAATCAACATACTAGGAGCTAAGCGAGATCAGAAAGCTCAAGGATGAGCATAACACCTGGAAGTCAAATGAGTGACAAATACCCTATATTTCCTGAGGGATTTCAAGTAAGAATGGATTAGGAAAATGTTAAGCCATGTTCACGAAGGTAAAATGTGGCTGGACGAACCGGTTAAAATCTCTAAGGATGTTATCCATGTGGTTACCGGATACCCAACAAATGATAAGCCAAAGGCTATAAGGAACCCACTAAGGGCAGAGACCGAGAAGATAACAGGAGCCAAGTGGGATGGTAGAGGAATGAGGGTCAACACCATCACTGATCTAGAAACAAGATTTGGAGCCTATGTGATGTGGAGAAAAGTGAGAAGACACAAAGATTCTTCAAGAAGTCTTCTCATGACTCCTTTCTAGAATAAGATCACTCAAAAAAGCCCCTTCAATAGTGTTCAATGTGAAGACCCAACCCACCTGATTAGCTACCTTCCAAGGGTTAACACACTAGTCCTCACCTCCACTTGACTCCACACCATTTAAGTGCTCAAAATAGGTTCCATGCTTCTCAATTCCTCATTCTAGGCTGGAATTCTACTAACCCTAACAAAACTTGACTGTCTCTATTTTTATATCAATTTGATAGGGAGACTCCTTCAAGAACTATCCTAGTTCTTCACTAAGTTTGTTTTTAGACTTCTTAGGGATTCTTCACTCTTAGAACCCTATTACCTCAGGAGGTTGACTTTCCTATCCTCATACACCTAGAGTTTTCCTACCAATTCAAATGTTCTCTTCTCCCATGAACTCACAACTGTAAGTTCATCTATTAACCACTTGTCCCTCTTCCAGTTATCTTACAGGAGTCAAGGGCTCTTCTCCATTCTATTCACTCACTGAACAACTCTTCTGGACTAGTATAGAAGTCATTTTCTTTGGCTTTGTCAACAAGCACTCTTGCAAGTGTGTTTTTTACTACTCTTCCCTAGCTGAACTATAGCCAAGCTTGCCTAGGGAAAGAGCATTTCATATGTCTACATCCCTACTAGGAAACTAACCAAAATATAAAGAATATATAGAGGCTCCATTTGTTTTATGCACAATGCTGAATAACAAAGATCAAATGGAAGCCATTATTTACAACTTGGTTGTTCCTCAGAATCCAACCAAGTAATAGGACTATATCTACATGAAAGAAACAACACAACAAACAAAAAGTGAACACACAAGTAATTGACAAAAGGAGAATTCGATTCACTATTGATGGAAAATTACACAACTGGAAACAAAACAATTCTACAGAAAACACCAATCCAACTGATTCCTAATTCTATCCAACTAAAATTCCAAAAACACATGACCCAAAATTCCCAAGGTCTTATATCGACCTTGGTTTGGTTACAAAAACTACCAAAAAATCAACCGATTCTTTCATTCTGTGCACATTGGAAAAATAGACGTATCGCCATATCCTATCTCGATGATATGATCGGGGATCGGTCTAACTGATTCTTGGTTCCATCGCTAATGCATGCTTTGTTGATGACCGATGTACCTTATCCCGATGCCTTCAGTCTGGTTGGTCATCCATCAATGAGACACACTCTGACGACCTCATCGGAGGTCGGTCTAAATCAATTGTCGCTTCCTCGCTAGTGCAAGTCACACCGATGGACTCCTGTCGGCATGACTCCACCCAATGACACAATCAACCGTCAGTTTGACTCCAAACTACCTGTGCCATTAATGCAAGTTACTCTAATGGATTTTATCAGTGAGACTCCACCCAGTGTCCACTTCGGCGTGACTTACCTTGACATTCTCATCAGCATTGGTTTGATTTAAAATGAGCTCCGCTGCTAGTGTGACCTATGCCGATCAGATGATCGGTACTGCTATGCCTATCAGGATATCAGTATATGCTATACCACTAGTGTGGGCTTAAGGTGTGCCTTTGGCCCTTCATCCTACCCTACCTTGCATCAGGTGGTATCAAAGTGAGGTTGAGATCCAAATCTAATTTGTGAATTAGGTCTGAGGGTTCCTTCTTGCAAAACCCTAGTTGATATTTTTTGTGGGGTAGCAGATTGCGATCTAACTTGCAATTGCAGAGGGTTTCAAGATGGTTTGTGGGAGGCGAGATGCAAATCTAGGATTGGCAGACATGTCGAGACAACTTGCTGCTAGGTTAGAAGTGTTACAAGTAGTGGTTTCCATTGCACCAAAATATCGACCTGTTAATGCTCGATACAACCACTAGACTTACAGAAGACACAAGAGGCTGTTAAACCATATCACGGATCTCGAGGGGAGTGCTGACCATTTTTCCAACAATCTCCCCCTTAGTATTAACCAAGGGGATTCAAACCTATGACCAAGCTCTGATACCACTTGTTACAAGTAGTGGTTGTCGTTGCACCAAAAGATTGACTTGTTAATGCCCGATACAACCACTAGACTTATAGAAGACACATGAGGCTGTTAAACCATGTCACGAATCCTGAGGGGAGCGCTGACCATTTTTACAACAAGAAGCTGTTGAGATAGCCCAGCGTAGAGGAAGACATCTTGAAGATGTTAGTGACGAAGAAATTGAAGAGGAACAAGGTGAAGTGGAACCTGCACCTGTGATGGATCAGGGTGAGGAAATATTGCTGAAGGCTTTGACAAATTTAAAATCTACACCACATTTAAATCCTCCTAAGTATAGTGGAAAGCTGAATTCAAATGAGTTGGTGGATTGGATCATTGAGATGGAGAAGTATTTTGAGTATGAGAATGTTCCTGAGGAAAAGAAGGTAAAGATTGCAAGCACAAAGTTGAAGATTCATGCATCCTTGTGGTGGGAGCATCTGCAACTAGACATAAAAAGGAAAGGTAAAGACACAATCAAGGTATGGAATAAGATGGTAAATAAGTTGAAACGTAAGTTTTTACCATGTGATTATCAGATTAACCTAGTTAGGTGAATGCAAAGTTTAAGGCAGAAAGATAGCTCGGTAAAAGATTATACTAAGGAATTATATAGATTAGATATTAGATCTGGACATGATGAGGATGAAGTGGAAAGAATTGCTAAGTACCTGAATGGGTTAAGAGTTTCCATCCAAGAAGAAATCAATTTGGTTAAGTTGGAAAACATTGAGGAAGCTTATCAGTTTGCCTTGAAAGTTGAGGATAAATTGAACAAGAGACATGAGCAAAGACAGAGAGGAAGAGGTGGTAGATTCCCTAGAGGAAGAGTTAGATCTTATGGTGAAAATAATAGATCTAATCAAGACAAAATGAATTTGGATAAAGGCAAGACCGAAAGGAAAGGTGAAAGGTCTTCTAGAGGAAGAGGTAGTAACTACTGAGGTGGTTATAGCAGAGGTGGATTTAGAGGAACTTGTTGCAATTGTGGAGAAGAAGGACATAGGTCATTTGAGTGTACACATGCAAGTAAGAAGGTTGGTAGTAGTAGAAATGCTTTGGTGCAAGAAGACTCACCGAATGAACCTGAGAAAGAAAAGAACTTGATGGTCAGGAGAGCACTTTGGAGTGAAAGTAATAAGGAAGATCCAGTCAGGAAAAGTTTGTTCAAGACTAGATGCAAAGTTGCTGATGAAGTATGGAAGGTAATCATTGATAGTGGAAGCTCGGAAAATCTGGCATATGAGGAAATGGTTACAAAGTCACAGTTGGAAATATTGAAACACCCAAGACCCTATCAAATTTCATGGATCAAGGATGAGCATACACTCTTGGTAAGTGAACAATGTTATGTGAATTTGAAAATTAGGAAGTACTATGATAAAGTGTTGTGTGATATCATGCCTATGGATTGTTGTCATATTTTGTTGGGTAGACCTTGGCAATATGATAGACATGCTATATGAGATGGAAGATTGCATAAATATACTATTTGGGTTGATGGGAGAAGACAAATCTTGTTGCCTTTGATTGAAGAACCTATTATTAGTGTTTGTACATCTATGAAAGTTTGTTTGATGGAAGGAAGAAAGTTTGTTAAGGATTTGAAGAAGAATGATGTATGTTTTGCTATGATTCCTAACAAACCGAGTGAGAAAAAAATGGATAGCATCCCTAAAAAGATTGATAAGATACTCACTGAGTAAAAGCAGATCATTTATGATAATGTAATTGATGGTTTTCCATGGAAGAGAAGTGTTGATAATTGCATGGATCTTATCCCTAGAGCTAGTTTACCAAATAAGGCACCACATTGGCTAACACCTACCGAGAATCAGGAATTGAACCGACATATCCAAGAATTGTCGCAGAAGGGTTTAATCAGAGAAATTTTGGGTCCATGTGTAGTACCAAATATATTGGCACCTAAGAAGAATAGAGAATGGAGAATGTGTACTGATTCCAGAGAAATCAACAAGATAACAGTGAAATATAGGTTTCCTATACTAAGAATGGATGACATAATGGATATCTTGACTAGAGAAAAATATTTTACCAAGACTGATTTGAAAAGTGGATATCATCAGATCAGAATCAGAGAAGGTGATGAATGGAAGAATGCTTTCAAAACAAGAGAAGGTTTGTATGAGTGGTTGGTATGCCTTTTGGTTTAACCAATGCACCGATTACTTTTATGAGATTGATGAATGAGGTATTGAAGAATTTTTTGGGTAAATTTGTGATTATATACCTAGATGATATTTTGATATTCAGTAAGACCATAGAAGAGCATTTGTTGCATGTTGAACAAGTATCAAGCAGAGATTGAAAGAAGAAAAGTTGCTGAAATCTAAAGAAGTATTCCTTCATGAAAGAAGAGAATGTGTATTTGGGATTTGTGATTTCAGCTAATGGTTTGAAAATGGATCCTGAAAAGGTTGAAGCTATTTTGAATCGGCCTACACCTGAAAATGCTAGTGAGGTAAGATCATTTCATGGTTTAGCAAGTTTTTACCAAAAGTTCATAAGGAATTTCAGTTCAATTTGTAATGCTATGACTGAGACTATGAGGGGAGATAAAAGAGAATTTAAGTGGACACATGGAGTTGATAAAAGTTTTGAGAATTTGAAGTAGAAGGTTACTAAATTTCCTGTGTTAGCATTATCTGATTTCAATAAGGTATTTCAAGTTGAATGTGATGAAAGTGGTAGTGCAATAGGAGCTGTGTTGAGTCAAGAAGGTAAACCTATTGCTTTCTTTAGTGAGAAATTGAATGATGCAAAAATGAAATATTCTGTGTATGATCAAGAGTTCTATGCTATTGTTCAAGCCCTAAAGAAATGGAGACATTATTTGATACCAAGTGAATTTATGTTGTATACTGATCATAAGGCTTTACAATATTTGGGTAGTTAGAATAAGTTGAATCATAGACATATGAAATGGGTTGAATATTTGTAGAGTTATACATTTGTGATAAAACATAAGAGTGGAGTCACTAATTAAGTTGTTGATGCATTGCATAGGAGAAGATCTTTGATGACTGAGATGAGAAATGAAGTTCTTGGTTTTGATGACATGGAAGATTTGTATGAAACTGATCCTAATTTTTCTGAGCCATGGAGAAAATGCATAACACCTATTCAAGATCAACCGAGTACTAAATGGGAAGACTATTTTATTCAAGAAGGTATGTTGTTTAAAGGTACTCAGTTGTGTATACCGAGAGGATCAATGAGAACTAATTTGATAAAGGAGAAAAATAGTAGTGGTTTGGCTGGACATTTTGGTATTGACAAAACATTGAATTTTCTTAAGGAGAAATACTTCTGGCCATAGTTGTATAAGGATGTTCAAAACTTTGTGAAAAGTTGTGGAATTTGTCAAGTTGTAAAGGGAGTAAGTCAGAATACTAGATTGTATATACTGATTTCTGTTCCTGAGAAACCTTGGATTGATATTATTATGGATATTTTTCTTGGCTTACCGAAGATAGTGAGAGGTAATGATTCTATATTTGTTGTTGTGGATAGATTTTCTAAGATGGCACATTTTATACCCTGTAGAAAGATATCAGATGCAGTGCATATAGCATATCTTTTCTTTGAGGAAATTGTCAGATTGCATAGATTACCGAGGAGTATCATCTCTGACTGAGACAATAAGTTTGTTGGATACTTTTGGAAGACTCTTTGGAAAAAGTTGGGCACTGAGTTAAGGTATAGTTCTACATTTCACCCACATACTAATGGATAGACATATGTTGTGAATAGAAGTTTGGGTAACCTTTTGAGATGTTTAGTTGGAGATAAACTAAGTAATTGGGATTCTATATTGGCACAAGAAGAGTTTGCATACAATAATTCAGTGAATAGGAGTACTGGAAAAACACCTTTTGAGATTGTTAATGGCATACAACCGAGAGGTATATCAGATTTAAAGGATATTGCTAGTGAAGAAAAGAAAAGTGCTGAAGGAGTAAAGTTTGCTGAGTTCATGAAGGTCCATTGCATGAGGAAGTGAAACATAAATTGGAGAATAGTAATCAAGGACAAATTAGATAGATGAAGAAGGAACAAGATTTTCGCAGTTGGGGATGAAGTAATGGTTCATTTAGAGAAAGACAAATTTCTTGTTGGAACATATGGGAAGTTGAAAATGAAGAAATTTGGTCCTTGCAAGATATTGAGGAAATTTGACAGTGGAAAAGCTTATGAGATTGAGTTAGCTGATGACATGGATATATCACCTATATTCAACATTGTAGATTTTTTTGAGTATCATGAACCTGATGAAGACATGACAGTACCAAATGATTATCCTAAGAAGTAGATAGAAGAAGTTGAGCAGATTTTGGAGCAAAGAGTTGGCAAAAGCACAAGAGGAAAAGAGTACATGGAATATTTGGTAAAGTGGAAGAACAGACCAATGGAAGATAGTTTGTGGATTTCACAATTTGAGTTGGATTCATCTTAGGTTGTACCTGCTACATGATTTAGAGAATCATTTCAAAATGACCCCAGGGGTTTGATGCAGGAGAATCTCGAGTCCTTGTCAATCCTATATCACCAAAAATAAGTTAGAAGTGCTAGGTTTGCTTGGTAGCTTCTTTTGGCTCTCGGTGATGTTTTCCTTTTTTTACCGATAGGCCTCAGTTATTGCTCAGTTCCTTCATTGACCGAGTTGGCTCAGTTTCTTCATTTATCGAGTTAGTTCTTGGCGCTTTGTAGTCTTGCTCACCGAGTGATTTATTTTGATTTCTTGTTGAGGCTAACTTGTGCATTGAATTGTGTTCGTGAAGTTAATGTTGGTATTGATCATTGGAAAGCATGTGGACCATCTGGCCATTCCCTCCGCCAATGATGGATCTAAAGGCCGACTTGTTTGGGTAGCCTCTTGTATAAATGTAGTTGTTGGTTGTAGCTTTAGGAGTGGGTTAGAGGTACCAGTTTAGAAGTTAGAAGATAGTTTATGAATCCTTTCATGTTGGAGGACTATTGTAATTGAATTTGATGTATTGGCCATAACCGGGAAGGCCTTACAGCCCAACATGTATGAATCAATTGGATGAAGTATAATGATCAATTCTACATTCTCTCTCTCACTTGTTATTTCTTTCTTTCATGTGTGATCTCTACAAGGAGGGTTGTGATTAAGGTGTGCCTTTGGCCCTTCATCCTGCCCTGCCTTGCATCATCCTCTTAGTTAAACTCTTCCACCATCATGGCATTTTCTTTTTGCCTCACTTGATCCATTAAAATACCCACCTCAAAGAAATCCCCAGGACATTCAACATGTCACTTTTCTTCACCATCTCTCTAGCTTCCACATGAGAAACATTTATCTCATCAAATTTCATTTCTGTAAAATTTTGATTTACAATCTCCTCATGTTTTGATTCATCAAATCCCATGAGATTCATTTGTTTTCTTTCCTCAAATTATTTTATCTTCATTTTCAACCAAAAATCCTGAGTATTTATGAAGTCATCATCCTCTATGAATCTTAAAGACATAGCTTCCTTGTCATTAGTGTGGTCTATAGGTCGAGTGTCCTTAGGGAGTTGGGCTTCATAGCCACAGATATACTTTTGATATAATGGTTTAGATAGATGGGGTTGATGGAAAGAGACACTTCTCTTGATGGTTTGTATGTTGTCATTGATGGAAACCATACATAATTCAGATGGTCACTTGTCACAATTTTGCGTTACCAAAGGATTGGAGAAAAATCTAGTTAAGTATGGAAGAATAGAGAGAGTGTACATAACCTAGTATATGGATCGGTATAGACATGTACCTTTCAATTTTGAAATGTGATTCTAGAGGGATCATCATGGAGGTATAATCTACCTAATTCTAGGTTTGCAACTGTTGGTGATCTTAGGTGATCAAGTTATGGTGCTTTGTGTAGCAGTTTCTTGATTTTCATTAAAGAACAATGATAAAGCTTAGTGGATCATTAAGCGATCCTACCAGATCAATTAATTGATTAGTTTATGAGTTTGATTTGATGGAGCTTAAATGGTAGATGAGATATATGCCATTAGTTGAGGTTAGCATAGCATTTTGATGAAGGATTTGCACGACACTTTATACAATATACTTTATGTTCTTGAGGCTGACCAATGGAGATATTATTTTTGGAAATGGATATATCAGATCAATTTTTTGTGAATATTTGATAATGTGATGTTAGATATGATATGCTTATATGCTATATGTGTGAAAGATCTATAATCAGTGGTTTGATTGATAGTTGAGAAGATATTTTGTACTGTACTTGCATGGAACTATTTTGGCATATGTGATGTTATCTTCGAGTTCATCTTTTGGATTGCAGTCTGATACTTTTTAAAAGAAGTGTGCTTTCCTAAGGGTTGTAGCCCTCTTTTGTAAAATTGAGAAGTGAGCTCTAGGTAGTGAGCCTATATGTATGTGTATTCTCCTTATTATACTCAAACCTTTAACCAGATTATTACTTCTGTAGGGTAATTATTTGTAGGTTCCATCCCACCGTGGTTTTTCCCCTAATAGGGTTTCCACACAAAAATCATGATGTTATAATGTTGTGGATGTTTTCTTTATGTTTCTGTTGTTTAATTTCAATTGCACTTGGTTTATGGTTAAGCAAGTAGTTGATGAAGGGTGCTCCCCTTAATACCACAAACACATAACAGATATAGAGAAACAACAACAATATGCAAGAACAAAAAATTGGCTTCTTATTATCTCCACAAATGTGGAATTATAAACTTTCAGAATTACAATATGCAAAGCCACATGGGCATTCCCTTACAATATTCTGTAGGACAAGCCTCGAACTATTACCCAGATTTACTACCCAGAACTATTCTGAACTGCCTAAGACAATAATACAGCCTTCCTTATATAGGCAATTTTCACCGCCCGAGAAGGTTCCAGAAATTTAGCCTTAAGGGCCGACCAAACTTAGAATTATTTTATTTTTCAATTTATTACATCAAAGTCGGATCAAAATAACTTTTGAAGCCCGAACATAAATTTTGAAGGAAAATTATTTTCTGCCATTTTAGGTGACCCGACTTTCGGAGACCATAAGTCATCACCAGTTGACCTGATTGACTATTATAACCCCATTTCAGAAATGCCACGAAGCGCTCTACAGGCTTGACCCGCGCAAGCGCCCGTCACCCAAATTTTCAACCTCATCCGGGGCCTCTAAAGCCTTCAAAACTGAGTTCAAAGTTTCTGTACCCTGCTGCCAATACCAAAAATCTTCAATATCTTCAAAACTACACCTGATCTAGTCATGAAACTTTACTGGCAGACTTATATGACTAAAATGAACCTCCAAGAAAGAAATCAAATCATTCTGATCACATACAAAAATTACCAAAAATAGTAACTTTCCATAAATAGCAGCTCTGCACAAAATAGCCCTTATTGAATAAAAACATAAATATTTTTTTTTTGGGTGATGCAAGATTGCTGTTACACCCAGGATGCTCCTGCATCAGACACCCAGGGTAATTTGAGAAGTGACCCTGTCACGACTCAGGTGTGCAGAGGAAAACCAAGACGGCTAACCTCCTCCTTTGTCAGCCATGATGAATCTTCAACAGGTCATCCTTTCCACTTGACCAGATATTCTTCATATGTCCTGTTCGTTGTGCTTCTGCCAACATGACTGTCTAGTATATCTTCGATCTCCTTAGTGTCTGAACTCATTGCTGGAATACTCCACTGTGCTGCTGTGATCTCATCTTCAACACCTCCTTCATGATACTCTGTCAGATCTAAAATGTTAAACACTGGTGAAATATTTAGCTCAGTAGGCAATTCTACCTCATATGCGTTTCCTGAATCATGTTTCTTCAGTATCCTACATGGTCCAAACTTCTTCATTTTCAACTTGTTATATGTACCAACCGGAAATCGCTCCTTCCGCAAATGAACCATGACTTCATCTCCAACCTAAAATTCCTTATGCCTCCTTTTCTCATTTGCCTTAGCCTTATACTGTGCATTCATCTTGGTAATATGCTTCCTCACCTCCTCATGGATGTTCTTCAAGTGTTCTGCAAAATCCTCAGCTTCAGCACTACTTGTTTCTCCTTTATCTATCTTTCTCAATGCAGATGCATTTCTTGGACTACTTCCATATACAATCTGGAATGGTGATTTACCATTGCTCCTGTTGACAGAATTATTGTATGCAAATTCCTCCTGTGATAAAATCAAATCCCATCCTGTTGGCTTATCTTCAACCAAACATCTCAGCAAATTTTCCAAACTCCTATTCACCACCTCTGTCTGTCCATCAGTCTGTGGATGATGTGATGAACCGAACTTCAAATCTGTCTTCAACTTCTTCCATAATGTACGCCAGAAATATCCAACAAACTTAGTGTTCCGATCTGAAACTATGGTTTTTGGCAAACCATGAAGTCTCACTACTTCTCTGAAAAACAATTCTGCTACATGAACAACATCATTAGTCTTCTTGCAGGGAATGAAATGTGCCATCTTTGAAAATCTGTCAACCACCACAAAAATTGAATCATGTCCCCGCTGAGTCCTCGGTAAACCAAGAACAAAGTCCATGTTGATATCCTCCCAAGGCTTCTTTGGTACGGGTAATGGCTGATACAACCCTGTATTCTACTTCACTCCTTTCGCCATCTGACATATTCTGCAACTTTGTACAAACTTCTTCACATCTTGCTGCAACTGTGGCCAATAATAATTCTCACTAACCAAACCATAGGTTTTATCACGACCAAAATGTCCATCCAATCCTCCACTATGCTTCTCCTTGATGAGATTCTCCCTCATAGAACTTTGTGGAATGCACAATTGACTCCCTCTGAATAGCATATCATTCTGGATGATAAAATCCAACCATTTCATTCTGTCTAGAGTAACAGGTTCTGTACAAGCTTTCCAAGCTTCACCAAAATCAGGATCCTCTGGATACAAATTCTTGAGTTCCTTGAACCCAACCACTTCAATCTGCATTTCTGTCAACAATAGTTGCCTTCTGCTAAGAGCATCTGCAACCTTATTAGACTTTCCACTTCTGTGTTTCAAAACAAATGTATAACTCTGCAAAAACTCAACCCATTTCAAATGCCTTTGATTCAATTTTTCTTGACTATTCAAATATTGCAAAGCTTGATAATCAGTATACAAAACAAACTCCTTAGGAAGTAGATAATGTCTCCACTTCTTTAATGCCTGAACTATAGCATAAAATTCCTGATCATAAATAGAATATTTCCTCTTGGCATCATTTAACTTCTCACTGAAATAAGCAACAGGTTTACCTTCTTGGCTCATAACAGCTCCTATTGCAGTACCACTAGCATCACAATCTACTTGAAATACCTTATTAAAATCTAGAAGTGCTAAAACAAGGTGTTCTGTAACTTTTTGTTTCAACAATTGAAAACTCTTTTCTGCCCCATTAGTCCACTTAAACTCTTTTCTATCCCCTCTCATTGTTTCAGTCAAGGGTCCACAAATACTGCTAAAATTTTTAATAAACTTTCTGTAAAAGCTAGCCAAACCATGAAAAGATCTTACCTCCGTAGCACTCCTTGGAGTAGGCCATTCAAGGATAGCTTGTACCTTCTTTGGGTCCATTTTTAGACCTTCTCCTGAAACTACAAACCCCAAATACACTAACTCTTTCTTCACAAAACTGCACTTCTTCAAATTAATCAACAATTTCTCTTCTCTCAACTTCTCAAATACCATACGAATATGCATCATATGCTCATCTAATGTCTTACTAAAGATCAAAATATCATCTAGGTAAACAATGACAAACTTACCCAGAAATTCTTTTAGAACCTCGTTCATGAGCCGCATGAAAGTGCTCGGTGCATTGGTTAGCCCAAAAGGCATGACTAACCACTCATATAGTCCTTCCTTTGTCTTGAAGGCAGTCTTCCATTCATCTCCTTCTCTGATCCGAATCTGATGATATCCACTCTTCAGATTTATCTTTGAGAAATACACAGCTCCACTCAAACAGTCCATAATATCATCCATTCGTGGCAATGGAAACCTGTACTTGATTGTGATCTCTTTTATTGCCCTAAAATCTGTACACATCCTCCATTCTCCATTTTTCTTTGGTGCTAATACCGCTGGTACAACACAGGGACTTAGACTCTCACGGATCAATCCTTTCTGTAACAGTTCATGTACTTGTCTGTTCAACTCCTCACTTTCTGCAGGTGTCATTCTGTGTGCTGCCTTATTCGGCAAACTTGCTCCTGGGATCAAGTCCATCTGATGACTGATCTTCCTGACTGGTGGTAATCCATCAGGCACATTATCGGATACAATATCCTGAAACTCATTCAATAAATTTGCAACTTCTACAGGAACATCTTCTACTTTCTCTTTACCAGCTTTTAGAATTAAAGCAAAACATACATGCTCATGCCTCATACCATCTAGGAAATTTCTTCCATCAACAAAAGTTATCCTTGCATTACCACATACCTTTTCTTCAGTCTCCTTCAATGGTTTTAGCTTATGTCGCACTCCATCCTTTGTCAGGGAATAGGTATTCACACGACCATCATGTACAACACATCTGTCAAACTGCCATGGTCTACCCAACAACATATGACATGCATCCATAGATGTGATATCACACAATACCTCATCTTGGTATCCGCCAATTTTGAACTTCACCAGACATTGTTCATTGACCACGACCTTATGGTCATCCTGTACCCAGGCAATCCGATATGGATGTGGGTGTTTCTGTCTCTTGAGCTTCAACTTTGTCACCATCTCTTCTGACACCAAATTGTCAGTGCTTCCACTATCAATAATCACATCACAACATTTACCTTCACACTTGCACCTGGTGCAAAATAGGCTCCTCCTTTGCTCAGGTTCATTCTCACCACTCAACAGGACTCTTCTGTTAATCAACGTTTCTCCTCTTTCAGCATCTTCAGAATTTGATGATCTGACATCTTCATCTACATGTGCAACTCTGGCCTGGCCTTCATTTCTCCTGTCTATTCTACCTTGGCGTTGAGGACATTCAAATGCCCTATGACTTTCTTCTCCATAGTGAAAACATGTTTCACGGAAGCCACCTCTTCCAGATCCTTATCCTCTTCCTCTTCCTCTCTGATCTCTATTATTCTGATCCTGGAAATGATTGAAATTATTTCCTCGCTGATTCTGACTGCTACTGGCCTCATCCTTCTTTTTCGGATCTTCATTTCGGCCACCATATGACCATCCACCAGATCGTCCACCGCGACCTCTTCCATTTTGTCTGCTCTCAAACTTCTTGTTCAGCTTTTCCTCTACTTTTAGGGCAAACTGGTATGCCTCTTCAATACTGTTCATTCGAACCAGATTCAGCTCCTCCTGAATGCTTGGCCTTAACCCATTAAAGTATCGGGCAACTTTCTCCTTATCAGCTTCTGCATGGCCTATTCTGATGAGAAGTTGATAGAACTCCTCTGTATACTCCTGAACAGATCTTCCTGCTTGCTTCAAACTTTGCATTTTCTTCAGTAGGTCAAGCTCATAATCAACAGGAATGAACTGTCGCTTCAATTTATCCACCATCCGATCCCATCTCGTGATTTTCTCTTTTCCCCTTCTATTTTGCTCCAACTGAATCTCTTGCCACCATATCTTCGCATGACCTTTCAGTCTGGCCTTCACAAATTTGACCCTATCAGGATCCTCAACATCTTCATACTCAAAATATTCCTCACATTCATTGATCCAGTCGATCAATTCTTCTGGGTTAAGATTTCCAGAAAATGTAGGAACCTCAATCTTAGGTCTTTTTCCAATCTTAGAAATGGCCCGAAAAAGTCTTTCTTCTTCCTGGTTCACAATTTTGACTTCTCCTTCTTGATATTCTTCTTCAGCTTCATCCTCGCTTTCATCTCTGACATTAAGATTCATTCCTCTACGAATCTCTTCTTGCAATGCTTGCACTTGTCTCTGCAGCTCTCTAACCTCAGGTGTCACATCACCAGCTCTTCCGCCATATCTTCATGGAGGCATTTTCGCGATGCGCGCTGAAACCCTAACCATGGTCCTGGTGCAAACTACCTCACAGTCGGTGATCTATTTACACACTCAAGAACTCCTGCTCTGATACCACTTGATGAAGGGTGCTCCCCTTAATACCACAAACACATAACAGATATAGAGAAACAACAACAATATGCAAGAACAGAAAATTGGCTTCTTATTATCTCCACAAATGTGGAATTACAAACTTTCAGAATTACAATATGCAAAGCCACATGGGCATTCCCTTACAATATTCTGTAGGGCAAGCCTTGAACTATTACCCAGATTTACTACCCAGAACTATTCTGAACTACCTAAGACAATAATATAGCCTTCCTTATATAGGCAATTTTCACCGCCCGAGAAGGTTCCAGAAATTTAGCCCTAAGGGCCGACCAAACTTAGAATTATTTTATTTTTCAATTTATTACATCAAAGTCAGCTCAAAATAACTTTTGAAACCCGAACATAAATTTTGAAGGAAAATTATTTTCTGCCATTTCAGGTGACCCGACTTCCGGAGACCATAAGTCATCACCAGTTGACCCGATTGACTATTATAACCCCATTTCAGAAATGCCACGAAGTGCTCTACAGGCTTGGCCCACGCAAGTGTCCATCACCCAAATTTTTGACCTCATCCGGGGCCTCTAAAGCCTTCAAAACTGAGTTCAAAGTTTCTGTACCCTGCTGCCAATACCGAAAATCTTCAATATCTTCAAAACTACATCTGATCTAGTCATGAAACTTTACTGGCAGACTTATATGACCAAAATGAACCTCCAAGAAAGAAATCAGATCATTCTGAGCATATACAAAAATTACCAAAAATAGTAACTTTCCATAAATAGCAGCTCTGCACAAAATAGCCCTTATTGAATAAAAACATAATTTTTTTTTTTTGGGTGATGCAAGATTGCTGTTACACCCAGGATGCTCCTGCATCAGTAGTGTAATAAAGTCAAAAAGTTTAGAACACTGATTCACGCCCTCTCTTAACTTTCCTTAATATCAACAATTGGTATTAGAGCTCTATTCCTCAGAGGAAGTCTAACATCTTAAGGAAGATCCTGATGGGTAATTCAATTATTTCTAGTAGTATTCAAAGGAATCTTTTGGTTGCGCTTAAAGATCTTGATAATTTAAATGCTCATAACATGGAATTAGAAAGGAGACTCAAGGATGCTAAAAAATGCATTGAGAATTTGAAGGAATAATTGAAAAAATCTAGGGACAGTTGGAAAAATCTTGCTGAGCAAATGAAGCAAAAAGGGAGCACTGATGATTCACAAGCCTTGAAAGAAAAATAAGATGAATGTGAGAAACTTGCAAAAGATAAATATAATCTGAAGCATGAGATGGAAGCCATGGTTATGAAGATGATTAAGGTGATTAAAGAAAGTAAAAAGAATGAAAAACATCTTGAGAAATCCTTGAAGGACAAGTTTGGGGAGTGTCATAAACTAAATTGTGAGATTGAACAATTACAACTTGATCTTGATGAATCCAGACATAATGAGCAAGAAATTGAAAGGGTTAATGAGGTTCTTAGAAGTGAGCTTGATGTTGCTAATGAATTCAAAGAAAAATTCAAAGCTTGATGCACAACTTGAGAGTCAAAAATTGAAAGGAGATAAACAAGGACTTGGCTTTGAGAAAGGAGAAAGCTTTGGATCTAGTCAGAACAAATTTTCATTAGATAATCAAAATGAGAGGCCTAATAGGACACCTATGAGCAACCTAGTGCACAAAATTTCAATGGGAGATGATTTTCATGCAACAAATTTGGTCATAGGGAAAATCAGTGTAGGAATAAATAGAATGCTACATCATTCTCAGGTCAATGTTTCAAATGCAATAACTATGGACATAAATCTAGCGACTGCAAAGCTATGGTGAACAATTTTGTGAACAAAGGGAACATAACTTGTTTCAAATGTAACAACTTTGGACATATGTGAAAGCAATGGAGGTTGAAAACACACAAAGAAAACTCAAGGTATGGTAATTCTAATGTTATATGCTTCAAATGCAATAATCCAAGTCATATTGCTAAGGACTGTAGATTCAATAGTGCTAATGTGAATATGAGAGGTTTTTTTGAAAGGAATAATGTACAAAACAATGATAAATGAAAAAATATTGATGTTGAAGAAGTTAGGAAACAGACAAGAGAGACATGCGTACTTAAAAGAAATTCATAAGGCAATGGAGGGTCCACACCTACCCCTAGTATGGAAACTTCATATGAAAATTAAATTAGGTCAATGATCAAAGGGGGAGTTTTCATGGAAAATATTTACCTAATCCCTGATTTGAATGCGATTGATGTAGTCAAATGTAGAATTGAGTGTAGAACACAATAATTCATCTCTAATGGTGTATGAACATGTTTTAGAGGATCATAGATGGATTTTCAAGTTTATAGTTTTAAGCTACGGTTTGGTGCATTAATTGTGATTACTTTTTGTCATGCGAAAGTTTAAAAAGACATTTTGATACTTCATTATTTACCTTGCTATCAAGAGAAAGAGATTTCTGAGTGTTTTGAAGTGATTGAACATTGATTAAATTAATTTTAAAAGATCTAATTGCAAACTCCTATTTACGACATAAAAAATAATTTTTGATTATGCGACTCGGTATTTAGCTTTTGAATCATGGATGAACCATTGATAGTGAATTTTGAGGATAGACCTAGACCTACATTTAAGAAACATCCCTACAAGTCTATGGGAAACTACCTTGAAGGTGCATTTTCACAAGTTCCATATGATGTGTTACATGTGAAAAATATTAGGGCCTACATCCATTGTAATTTTGAGGAACTAGGGAAAGATTCTATCTATGAGATGTATAAGACATTATGTGTGGATGGTCAACCAAAATATGAATACAAAGTTTTGGAAACCACGAAGATATCATAGGTTATGGATTTTCACATCCTTGATGAACCAGAGTGGATCAGATTTGGGTTGAGCTGTATGCATGATTAGTTCATGTGGTTGGATACACCATACAAAATCACTAAAGAGGTCCTAGAAGAAATTATAGATTTTAATGCATGTGGTGAGGTTGTAACGCCCCGCCAGGCAACCCAAGAGGACAAGACATATGCTTACAAACTCTCCTTCACATCTCCAAGTTTTCTCTCCAAAATCTCCATGAAAAGTAAGGCCATCCTCTCCTCAATGCTTCAGCCCCAAAATCCCCTCCCTTCAAATGAGAAAGTAGTGCATATAAATAGATTTCCAAAGGTTGAGAGGAAAAGTAACCAATTCCCAACTAACTCTTAACTAAAGGGTATTATAAAATAACTTAATATCATACAACTATATTACTCAAATATACAATAAAAGATTATTTGTATTCATTCATACACACATGTAATATTATCCTAACATATATGCATATGCCATCATTAATTACATCAATATCTATATATATATAACCTATCTTCATTATTAATAATTAACAATTGAGAATAATATACCTTGCATTATTTAATATTTAATTATTAATAATATTATACTTTACATTAATCCCGAAATATACACCATCAACAATATCTACAATAATTAACATATAATCACATATAAATTATATATATAAATACATATATGTGTGCACCCATATATATATTTCCATATATATATATATATATATATATATATATATATATATATATATATGTCAAATACCAAACACTATAATCTATAAGATTATGAAGTAATAGATCACAATATTATTACCTATTTATAATTACTATAGGATATAACACTGAGGTAGAATAAAATCACATGCCTCAAAATAAATCTAATCATCGAAAGAGGCCATAAAAATCAACTATGAAACATATTGAGAAAACTATAAGATCAAACAAGGTCAACCAAAGTCAACAAAGAAAGTCAAGCCAAACTCTTGAAACACAACATAGAAAGATTAACTAAGAATCATACCAAGAAGGAGAAATAAATAAAATGAGTAAACAAATCATACAACCAAATGAATTCAAGTGGCCACAAGGCACTAACTACAACCATGCCCAACCGGGTGCGTTGGATCTGAGTTTTTGACCCAAAGGTTGATTGACAAAGAAGGAACCCTAATATTCCCAAATTGGAATAATGACAAAGAAAGACTCATGTAGGGGCCTTAGTACTATCTCCATAACAACAACCATCGAGGATTTGAGGGCATGCTCAGACCTGTGAAGCCAGGTGAAGTCGATGCCCGGTACCTGCAAGCCTGCATCATAAAGAAGAAATACATATGCACAGATATACGTATAAAAGAAAACATTGCAGACAGATGACCAGGATCGATACATCGTGTGGACCTCAGCTATGTGAGTAACTACGACTTCATCCTGAATCATGAAAACACATCATGTATATATATACACTCAAAGCATGTAGCATCATCATAACGAATGTTAGAATCTCAAGCATTGTGTTAGTCTCTTATCAATACTAATAATAAATCAACATAATCAAATCATCAAGTGAGATACAAGATTCATCCAAAGTAACCTTAATAGAAGAAAATATAAATAACCACTTATATATCTCTATCAAGTACATATCATATAACATCCTAACTATGTTCATAAAGGTCTTATAGGTACTCAATACATACATGGAGATAAATACATAAAAAAGTGATACCTTTAGATAGTATGTCTGATATTAGAATCATTGAGTACTAGCTTATGAAATTATTATAAACAACTATAGGAATAGATCAAACAAGTATCATGTACAACTTAAGTCCTCCCGGGTTCCCTAACGTCGCTACCTAAGCAACATCATATAAACCATTTACATACATAAGATATTCACGGAATCATGAGCTTAAAAGATCTACATTCATTTTAATGCACCAAGTTAAATGTCCCTAACTTATTTCTTTTATTAAACATAGGTTAATCATCCAACATCATTATTCCTTTTATCAACTCATTCCATAAATTCATATTGATTTCATCTACATCTACTATCCTTTATATCACTTTTCTCTAATAATTTAGGTAAGAGATTAATATTCATTAAGGTAGGCATTATCCTAGGTATTTCATTAACATGAACCAAGTATTAACATTATAATCAAGTTACTATTTTATTGCATTGTTTCATAACCATTCATTGTTAATAATTCCAATCACTAACCTATCATTTCTCAATAATTTCCTTGGATCCTTTCATCAAGAGAGAATACATTATTTTTGTGATACATCATTATATATAACTATATTTAAGATTATTTCCTTTACATATGGACAACATAAGAGGATAGGAGAAATAACATAAACACTTTCTTTTAATGCTAGTAACATGTCTAATATTCCACATTATTTTCCCTTTCTTTTACCTAGAGCTACCCATTCCCTTATGCATTGCTTTGAATTGAGATTACATCAATACTACAAGACTCCTTTTAGGAGATTAAAAATTACATGAATTCAAATACATAAGTACATCTCAACATATTAAAATATCCAATAAGAAATCTTCAACTGCAGATCTGGAAAGAAATATGTGCTAGGATCATCCAGAGAATCACGAACAATACTTCGATATAAATATTAACCACCCAACCACGTGGAACCAATAGGCCCACTCCCCCGAGCTAGGAGATAGAACCAAAGGCCCATACAAGAGGTAACAACTAGAAAATTCCTAAGGTGGTGATAAAAGTTCCCCAAAGTCACAACAAAAAGGAAAAGACAAGAAGACCACAAGGAATACCAGAGGCATGATCAAATTTGATAGAGACTCTAAGCTACAAGCTAGGTGAGTGTCATCGCATAGCCCTCACCCCTTGGGTTGTCCTGGTACTAGCCACTCTTGGCCCCGGCCCCCAAGTAGGCACATGCGGAACTGAATGCCTCTCGTACAGACAAGGTCATTCAGTTGTACCTACGCATAGGTACCTTCTCCCACTCCCATCCTTAGTCTTTACTAGCACTAAAGGCATGGGCGAGGCACAATTAATCTTGATTAATGTGTAATTTCCCATTCCAATAATCTCCCATTCCCAATTCATTTATTTAGGTTATCACTTGATTAAATAACTCATAGTAGGTTATCCTGGTACTAGCCACTTAGGGCCCCGGCCTCTCACTATGAGCCACTCACCTAGTGTACTTAGGTTCCCTAACATACATATAAAAATCATAAGAACATAATAGATTCATCATCAAGAATTCATATCAATTCCATAACAACATTTGATTGAGTTTAGGAAAACATATGTTGTCCCTAGTCCACTTGACAACCCTAAACCTAATATGGCATTCAGAATGTTCCAAACATATAAGAAGATATCCAAGTGATATTATAAACATATTCAGAGTATATATAGATCCAATTAACCAAAAAAAAATTCTAATAGCCTCTGGTAACCATACAAAACCTTAAAACTTAATGATGTTCTTAAATTGAATTATTTCAAGCAAGGATTAAATGCAAAGAATAGTCATCATAGAACAGTCATCCATATCTTCCACAAAACATAAAATAAAGAAAATCTCTTCGGTGGAGATTTAGATAACATAATTATGGACTCTCAATTTTATTTTTAGGAAGATCCAACGGTGGGAAAGAAAGCTATGACTTCTGGTTTAAAACAGAAAATTCTAGTTAGGGTTCAGACCTGCCTTCACTAAAACAGTTGTAATTTTTACAAAACATAATTAAAATTCACCAAACCAATTGGAAATGAAAGATAAGACTTAAGAGAATCTTTGATATCAAATTTAGAATTTTATATAATCATATCAGCCTGTAGCATACGAATACATTTGACAGAAAATTCAGAATCAAGAATGGACAGGCATAGTCTGCCAAAATGTCAAAAATAAGACATTAATTCGACCCTAAAAATAAAATCAGAGAGATACCCATTTGAGATCTGTGAATTTTACTTCCAGAAAATCAATTTAGTAAAACCATAGATGCAATTTAAATTGTTATAATAATAGATCTCCAAAAACGGGTTGCTAAAAACCCTAGAAAAACACATGCTAATTCTTACAAACAAAAACTCAAAACTTTAAAATAACCATACAAATAAAAAGTACAGATATAATAAATAATGACAATATATAAATAGATCTATAATCTATCAGATACATCAAGTAACTAAAATATTCAATCCATACCTCATGTCCTACGAAGGTTGAATCGAAGAAGGAAGGAAACAAAAGAGAAGACAAATCCAAACTTGAGATGCATCCTTCAAACCCTATCCACTTTCAGAAATCTCCATGAAAGAAAGAAATAATTCCACAGCAAAGAATCCCTCTCTCAACTACTGAAATTCTCACAAAAATGTCTCTCTCCCAAAAGCAAAGATAACCAAAAATTCTTAAAGACAACCCAAGAGGACAAGACATAAAACCTCTATAAAATGAAAGTAGTGAATTTTTTTTAATTTATTTATTTATTTTAACTAGAATAATATTCATCATTACACTTCATATTTCTAAAAGAAGAAATAATTTTCTACTACTTGAATGTAAGATTTATACAACTTAAGCTATAAGAAAACATCGAAGGATCTTAATTCTTTCAAAAACACAAAACTTATATTAGGGTTAGAGGGGTATTACATCCTTCCCCACTAAGATTCGACTTACTCCTGGAAGTCGGGAATGTGAACTATATATCACACATTATCTAACAGAATTATATTATTACTATTCTAGATCCTAATTTAATGACTGCACACATTCTTCTCCTATCAAGAGTTTTGGTAAATCTTATCTTATTACAACTTTAGTGTAGATTAACTCAGTTCAATTAGTAATGACTTTTAAAAAGAATTAACTATGTGATTCTATCACTTTATGCAGTAAGTTTGTTAACAAGATACTTGAAATTACATAAAAATTATTGTTATCAAGTCGAAACTCTAAGGTATTCATGTTTACTCACTAATATCAATATATTATGAAATTGCATGTTTTACTAACTGAGATTATCACTTCCTTTCACAATATCAAAGTTCCTATCTATGGTAACCAGTATAAAAAGAAAGAAATAATTTATGATATATTTTCCCTTTTGAGACATAATCTAACCCTACATAATACAACCTGTGAGACCTTATTACAAATAGGGTCCAAAATTTATGTCCCTTACAAGCTATGCATACCAAATATAGAGAGGTATGTAACATTTATATTTGTTATGATCATGAAGGGAATACATCAAATAATTTTTATTTACTTTTGTAATCATGAAAATAAAACAATCTAGATACTTGAAACTTACCATTTTCATTAACACATAGTTTTATAAGAAATATTCCTTTCCATCAAAGCTTTAAGTAGAATTCCAATGACATAGGACACACAAATTTTACAATATACATATTATAAGTCATCTTTCACAATAGTTGTAGTGCTTGATTTCCAAAAACACATTCACCCCCTAGAGGAGATCTAAACAATTTACAATTTATTGCACTATTATTCATTAAGTTGGGATCCCTTCTTAAAGCTTACTATTTATCTATGCACTTTTCCCTAATTTGCATGTCAGGAGGTTTCCATATAGCATTTACTTAAGAGCTATTTCAAATTCTTTATTTCATAATGATCATAAATCCATCAAGAGAGAAAGAAGTATACGAGTCCTACTACTATAACCACAACATCTAAATTAATAACATTAACTACTATACATAACTTTAATTTATACCCTTTACCTATTTGAAACATTACCCTCATACACTTTAAAATTTTGAGATAACATTAGTTCTAAGTAGAAATTGAGTAAGGTACATTTCTCTAACATTTATTTACCACAACAACTCCTTATTCATAGTTTTTCAATCACTTAATGTTGTTAATTTCTTACTGCTATGGTGTTGATCACAATGTATACAAAACATGAATTTGTTTCCAAAATACCCATCTAGGATCCTAACTATTCACTAGGCATTTTGCAAGACATATATTTAATAAAAACACTTCTATCATTAGTACAGATAATCCATCATCGCACATACTCTTCCCTAGAATTTCTTGATTATGTTATCTTAAATCTTTTTTGTGCAATTTAATAAGATATGCAGAAAGGATATAACTTCTTACCAAGATAGGAACAAAAATTCATCTTCCTAAATGAAAATGTGAATTATAGCCTATGATAAAATCTTGGGGACCTAGGTCCTTCACCCAAGGGTTTCCTAATTGAGTATTTACAAATTTTCCTAATATATTATTGCCTTGTCTAAACAATTTTAGTCATGCAAAACTTATTTCTTAAGAGGGAAGAGAGAGAGAGAGAAATACATATGACAGTAGATTATTTGTTCCTTATTTATTTATTTATTATTTTTTTCACTTCTTTCCTAGGTACATATTATTAGCCATGTAATTTAATTATTTCCCTTTTAATCCTATCAAGTACTACCACAATCATTTCTTTCTTTTAAGGATCCAAAAAAAAATTTAAAAAAATCTATTTCTAAGATACCTTGAGTAGGATAAAATTCAACTAGGTATTTGTAAGAAGATAGAGTGCACAACATTATATTATAGGTAGGATCAGGGGGTAATATTATCTACGACCATAATTAAGATTCAAAACATTTAGTATCCTTTAACTTTTGACCCTTCTAGGGATACCATTACCTTTCAAGAAAACAAACACAAGTCTCAAGAATTCTTCACCATTCCATTAATATTATAGGAAACATACACTTAACACATCATTGATCTCATTATGAAAAAACATAAGTAATTGTTAGAATATAACTCAATCATAGAGGAATAGGTGTGCCCTTGTAAGACAATACAACATGAGAACCCAAAATGTAGCCTTCATTTCCTAAGATTCAAGTTTTAGCATAACAACATAATCCAAAAAGAGACAAAGTGAAGATACTCAAGGTTATGCATAGGTGAGCTATGAGTCCCAGAGTTCCCAGTGTAGAAACCTAGGGCTCTGATACCAGATGTAACGCCCCGCCAGGCAACCCAAGAGGACAAGACATAAAACCTCTATAAAATGAAAGTAGTGAATTTTTTTTAATTAATTAATTTATTTTAACTAGAATAATATTCATCATTACACTTCATATTTCTAAAAGAAGAAATAATTTTCTACTACTTGAATGTAAGATTTATACAACTTAAGCTATAAGAAAACATCGAAGGATCTTAATTCTTTCAAAAACACAAAACTTATATTAGGGTTAGAGGGGTATTACAGAGGTTCCAGCCCTAAAATCTATCAAGAAGGATTTAGTCACTCAGTTGACTAAATCACAATGGGACAAGCATACAATGACTATGAATAATATCAAGCAACCTGATGTTAGGTTCACATCAATGGTTTTAGGATACAAATTATTTCATTATAGCACGGAAAACTCTATCTCAAGTATGATCATTCACACTGCATAGAGGATGGTCAAGGAGAATGCAAAGTATGATATTTGTGAGGCTCTAAAAGTGCAACTCTTAGAAAATTTGGCCAAGATTAAGAAAGATACAAAGAAAATCTTTAAGTATGGATCATTAGTTCTCTATATTTTATTTTATTTTATGAATTACTATCCTGGAGTAAAAAACATAACATGGAAAAATGATGTACTGGTGGCCATTCAGATCAAGAATTACTATCGTATGATAGAGAAAAGTTCTAGAAGAAGCACAATATGAGGATACTTCAAAGTCATTTAAGAGGAAATGAAAAAGAGATATAGAATTCCAAGAGAAATTGTGGAGAAATATGAAGACTCTATCTATTTTATGGTGGAAATTGATGACTGCATGATAGAAGCAGTAGAAAAGAGAACCTCTTAGATTATGCCCATGGGATACGAAGTTGATCCAGTTATACTTGAGGTCTTTATCAAAGATTTTATTGATAAACCTGTTGATCCTAAAGAAGAAAGGTTCGGTACCTACAAGGAGAAGAGTCTAAAAGTCTATTTGGAGGTTAACAAATATGCAAGAGAAAGAAAAGTCAGAGAGGAAGTTGAATTGATGGGTGAAAGAATGGAATTTACAAAAGAGAAGATGGAAAAAGATAGAAGGAATTTTGAAGAGGAAGAGAGAAAGAAGACAAAAGAAAAGAATCCAATCAATGTAGATGATGATGCACCTCCTTCTTAAATACCTATTTCCTCATCATCTAGAGCCAGGAAAATAAGGAGGTTAGTTAAAACTTCAGTCAGTCCTTCTAAATAGAAGCCTACTATTACAAAGAAGTTTGATACTCCAAGGACTCCTACACCGAAGGTAACTCATCCTAAATAAGTCAAATTAAAGGAAAATTTGAATATACAAGCAAGCTAGAGACTAAAATCTAAGACAAAAAGAGTGTACTAAGGAGAAAAGGAAGATGATAAGGATGAAGGTACAAATTCATATGATGAAGTCAAGCAATTGAGGGCAGAATGAGCTAAGGAAATTAGGGTAGTTAGTGGAGAGACATCCAAAGGAGAACTTGCCAACAAGAAGCCAAAAAAATGATACGCCACAATTCACTACAAATGAAGTTGTAAAGAAAGTAACCATGTTTGGTATTTTAGTTCAATTGAAAAGATACTAAAGTAGATATGATGATCAAGAAAAGAGAATGCTTGAAGATGTTGTTATAGAATATTTGAAAAAAATATAATAGGGAATTACTAGAGATAAAAGGAGAGATACCTTATGAATTATATGACATTCTGGAGGCAAGAAGGCTCAAAACACAACTAGAGGATAAAAGGATGAGAGAAAGAGCTTTGGTGTAACTCTGTCTAGTGATTGAAAAGGATGAGATGAATAGAATACTTGAATTGGAAAAGAATGATTTTAGAAGTAAGACAAGGTTTAATAAGCTAATGATAGGTTTAAAAGATGAAGTGATGGAAGATACTGAAAAGGTACTTACAAAAGTCTTAATAGAAAATAGAGTTGAATTTGTGAAAGATGTTATCAAGGAAACACACGATGAGACCATTTTCCATGAAAGTAAACCATTAGAAAAATTTGAAGACATTGATGATACACCTGATGTATATATATATATATATATATATATATATATATATATATATATATATATATATATATATATATATATATATCATTCATAGTATTTAGCTTATTAGTTGGAGGAGAAGAAAGAATGAATGAAAGTGACATTCTTGGCATTCCCATGACGTATTCCCATGATAACTATGTAACTGATGATGAGGAGAAGAAAGATGATAACGAGAACATTGAAATTGACAATCTTGATTATGTGCAGACTGAGAATGTGATCACTAAGGCAAAAAATATAAATGTTGATGAATAAAAAGGTGATGAAGTTGAAGAAGAAAAGTATATAATTGCATATCACTCTAGTAAGGCAGAGGAGAAGGTTCCTGTTGTAAAGATTAAGCTTGATTTGGAGGAAAGAGATACTACATAGGTAGTGAATGATTTTCTTATTGAAGATAATAAATATATGGATGAGATGGAAATCATTCAAGGTCTAATTTATTTGGATACTTTGTGTCCTGTATAGTTGATGGGACTTGCTTTAGTAGATCAGGCTAAAGCAAGAGAATGAATTTTGAGAATGCATATGAAGGATAATGAGTTGATAGCTTGAGCATATGATGTGTTGGGAAAGATCATCTTGACCTATATTCTAGATCATAATGATTCTCAATCAGGTCAGTTTGAAGGTTTGTTGAATCTGGAAAATTCTCATTTTGAGTCATTGGAGAAGTCAACCTTGATAAAAATGCAAAGTGAATTTAATGAGAGAAGATATAAGTAGTTGATTTCTATCAGGGATTTTTTTACTCGTGAATATTTGCCAATTGGCAAATATGTCACGATCGGGTGATAGAAATTGGTGAATAAAACAATCAAATACAGGTCGGATCATTCGCCCAGATTTTATAAAATGGTCATATAGTGGTCGGAATGTTCGCCACTATTATTACGTAATTTTAGTTTGGTAGTCGGGTTCTTTGCCCATATTTCTCTTTATTGTTTACTCTTATTCACCACAGATTAAATTGAGTGTCTCTTTCGAGGATCATCATTCACCAAATTCCCATTTTCCTATGTGAAATTTTTATTTGTCCTAGGACCCAATTCACCATGCATCACACGCAATGGGGTCCCAAGTTTTCGCCCTATTCGCCCACTCGATTACTTGAAATTATGCGGGGTTCACCAAATATTAGTTCTTATCATATGTAACGGTCGGCCCATTCGCCAAAATGGATGATGCCGATTATGAGGCAAAATCTGATGGCTGATATGAAAACGGTTTATTTGTAGTCGTCTATTTAAGATATATGAGTTTCATTATTGAAACATGCCAGAAAGAAGGAGCCTTCGAGAGATTTTCATTTAGTACTTAGTAGCATAATAATTCAGTTGATTCTGAGCTTAGAGCTCACAATTGCGATCGGTAGCGAACCGAAATGACTATGACTATGAGTTCGTAGTATTTTATTGCAGCCTTAATTTGATGGAGATGTCACAGTCAAATTTAAACAGGAAGAGGACTAATGAAGGTGGAGATGTCCAAGAGAGGCCAACGAAATGTAGAAATATATCTTCATACTTTGGCGGGGGTAGACGTAACAGTGTTGGTCAAAGTGAGGAAGGTACATCATCAAAGGAACTTGTACAATCTCAACCTACACGAGAGTCTATTCAACAAATTGGGGAGCCTAATAAATCTGGTGACGAAGTTGCAGAACCTAATATCTCTAATGAAGATGACCTTGACGAATAATATCCAATAAATAACCAGTACCAGGACAAATCAATCGACTTCGGTGATGATGATGGTGCAATTAACAGTAACACTAAAGGGAGAGGAAAATCGAAAGAAAAAACTGATCGTCAATGGGAGATGGCCAGGAGATTTAAATTTGATTGGGCAGCAAAGTATCCATTCATTGAGCTCGTAGACAATCCAATTGTAGGTGAGCTGCTAGTAGAATGCAGATGTACGATTTGTAGTTGGAAGTATAAAAATGAAAAGCGGTTGCAGCTTAAACTAGACACCATAGAGAAACATGTTGGTAAGATTTACAAAACCTCAACTGTAGATGGAAGGGAAATAAAAGTGGTAAGATATAAAACAAAGGAGCATTGTCAACATAAAAGGAATGCTGAGGAATATTATTTGTTTCAGAAATTTAAGACGAAGCTTGGTGAAGTTCAAGGTTCTATTAATGCTATTTTTGCAAAAGCAAGTGAAGTAGAAGAACGCGGAAAAGCTGTTCAATTAATTAATGTTTTCCATATTTTGAGCAGAGGGCATCCAATGACAGACTATCCAAAAATGAGTGGTTTGTTACACTTTCTGAAAGTTCCTAACTATCCTGTCAGTCATTGGTCGATAAACAGTGGATGGGAATGGGCAAGTTGTATTGCGCAGGTTGAAATAGAGGATGTACAAAGAAAAATAAAAGAGTCAACCTTTATTGCATTGTCCTTAGATGAAGTTACGGCAATAGATAATATGTCGTGGGTATGCATGCATGTTTATACTGTACAGAATAATGTCCGCCAACCACATCTACTAACTGTTGCTAAATTGAGAGACAATGCAACAGCAGAAACTTTATTTCAGTTAGTAAAGAGCCATTTAATTGAATATGGAGCTATGGATGAATTGACAATAGCGAAGAAGTTGATCTGCGTTGGAGCAGATGGAGCTTCAGTAATGCAAGGTCAAAGGAATGGTCTTTGCACAAAGATGCAGGCTTCTTGTTCACCATATGTTGTTGGCATTCACTGTATGGCCCACAAGATGGATCTTGCTTTTAGAGTTGTGAAGAAGTTTCCTTCAGTAAACAAGGTTGAAGATTTAGTAAGAGAGTTGTACGCATATTTTTGTCGAAGTCCCAAATGTTTTAGGGAATTTTAGCACTTTGCTGATGGAATTACCGATGGAAACAAGCTTCTTAAAGATGTTGATACCAGATGGATCTCTTTGGATGGACTAGCGCATCGAGTATTTTTTGAATATCAATCTTTGATTGGACTGATGTACGAAAATCAGGACAATGCAGAAAATCAAAGATGTGGCGACCTGCTTCGGAGGTTGAGCAATTTAGAGACATTTTTGACTTTGGCATCTCTTCTTCCCATGCTAGAAGAAATGATGTTAATTATGAAAAAAGCCCAGCAAAGAGCCATGTATATTGCAGAATATGCTCACTTGCGTAAAATGTCATGCCAAGCCCTCGATAGTCTCTATCGTACTGACCTAAATTTATCTGATGATAGATTTAATCACTGGCGGAAACTAATAGATTTGGATGATCCTGATAATTATTTAAAGATCATTGAAAATGGAGATTTATGTGTTTGTGTAAGGGGATTTTAGATACCAATGTACTACAGTGTCCCAAAGAAGCGAGCTACAAGAGTTACAAGGGAAGAGTTTAACAAGATCGTCGAGTCTATAACAGCTAATGCAAGGGACATAGCCTATAGAGTTTCCTCTAAAATAAGATCACAATTCCCATATGATCAACTACTTGAGGCCATGGCAATTGTGTTTCCTCAATATTGGTCCTTGAACTGTAAGGAAGATTATCGTAAAAGGCTGTTGACTTTGATAAAGGAATTTTGCAAATCTGTAGAATTCAATGGAGTGACTATCAAAGGAATATTAGATGAGGGTCTTCTTAGACAGCAATCAGGCACCTTTGCAAGGACTATGAAGCATCAATATCAATTAATGCATAACCCATATGAAGAGGGCTCAACAACAAAGCTTTGGACATAACTAAAACATAGCACAATGTTGCGTGAAGAAATTTCAGAGTACTTCAAGCTTGCTGATCTATGTCAAACCATGATATTGGGTTCAGTGGAGGATGAGAGAGTTTTCAGTGCTTTGGGCTTCCTATTATCAAAGCTAAGAAACAAACTAGACAAGAATTTGGAATCATGCTTGAGGGTATACACATCTAGGTATGATGTCAATACTTTTCCTTATCAAAAAGCAATGGAAATTTGGAAGAAAAGATGCAAAAGAAGAGGGGTGGGCAACACCATTAACCAATCTCCTACAGTGACTCCAAGTGGGACAAGTACAGTTGGCAGTGGCACTGGCGATGGGATTGGGAGTCATAGAAGCGGAGGTCAGAGTGAACTTGAAGAAGACACAAACGAAAATGAAGAGAACAATGAAGAAACTGCAATACCAGAATTGGATGATGATGACGACACAAAGATGAATTGGCAAATTTAGGAAATTTCTGTTAAATTAGCAGTGGCAACCAATAGGTATTTTTTGAACTTATTAACTACTATATGATATCCTATCATTCAATGTTCATTTTAGAAAAGCAAGAATCTATTATATTTCATCATTAAAATTTGAGAACAAAGAGTATTATTACTGTAGAGTGTAGTTTATATCATGTCATCAATGATCATTCATATTTGAATTTGAAATTCTTGAATGAAATTTTGTATTCCAATAGCATATAACAGAGTAATTTTGTATTCTTAGTTAAACTCAACTAAGAATAAATGAATAAAATAGAGTAACTCAACATACATTGAATTGGAAAACATGAAAATTAGATAGAATCATAGAGCACAATTTGTTTTGTATTCATTTGCAATATATTACAATTTAAAGTAGTTCAAAATTTAGAGCAATCTTTGTAGGCCACTCCAAACATCCTCTGATGGCAGAACAATTTGGTTCATAGTATAGTCACACTCCTGCAACTTCGTTAGCAATTCATATTTGGAAGTGTGACTTGACAACACTGTTGATTCTAAAAGTCCATTCAAAGTTCTCACTAGTTTGATGAAGTCCAAGAATGCATCACAAGATATGTCTACAGGGAGAAAGCGTACATCAGTATTTATTTTGTCTTGCAACCTTGTTTTGTAATTTTCTCATCCAATGAACTGATTTGCTTCAAATCCCTTAGGCAAACCAAGACTTTCCATTTTCACTTTCCTTTGTTCCATCTTTGTGATCTTCTGCTTAGCTTTATCATCCAATTCCTGTGCTTCCCGTAGCTTCTCACATTTGCGAATGATACTTGATACCTTTACTAATGCATCAAGGTGGTTGCTAATTCCCTTGTTTGATAGATAACTATCACTCTTACTGTAGAGTTGTTGCATAAGATCTTTTGCTGTCTTTTCTTTGTTGACAACATCCATGTTCTGTTGAATGTTGTTTTGGAGCTTCAAGTAACATACTCTCATACTTTGAAGCATTTCAAACCAGTCATACAAGCTATTAGACATCACCAATATTTGGCCCCAAATGTGTTCTTTTGTAATCTTCACTAAATTATGACTAGTATCTGTTAAAGTCTTAATTTTACAATTGGCCTTCTTTAGTTCTTCTGCCATTTTTTCACAATTGTTTTTCTCTTCTACTGCTTTTTGTTCCCAATGATTGGCTTTATCCGCCTGAGAGGCAGCATTACTCTCCAGATTTTTAAATAACTTTTCTGAACTGGCTCTTTCTTCGTCAAGTTTTTTTTATCATTTTTGCCAATTTTCCCCTCAGTTCCTGTTCCTTCAGTTTCACCTGCTCCTGCTCCTGTTCCTTCACTACTGCCTCAGCATGTCCTTGCTTTGTATTTGCTGATTTTTTAATCTTTTTTTGCAATTCTTGCAAACTGTTCTCTGAAGCTTTCCTCTTTGCTTTTTCATTGCCAATGTCTACCTGTAACTTTTTTATATTTTTCTCGAGCTTGCTTTTCTCTCTTTCCACCTTTAGCAGTGCACTGTAGACCACTTGGTTTGTAGACTTTGAGACATTGATTTTGTCCACATTTTTTGGAGAGTGCTAACTTCAAATTCAGAGTGATCTATCTGACTCTCTGGTGGGTTTCCATCTTTGTTTGGTGGAATAACAACCATGAACTCCATCATGTCTCTCTTTGGGTCATATGTTGGAAAAACCCTGTTGGATGCAGGTTGTTCCTGTGCAGCTGCAGTAAGGGCACCAGACTCCAATGCCTTCTTTGATTCCTTATTCTTTGTTTTTGTTTTTGCAAAATTATTATAGAAATACTTGTAATGAAAATCTGGTGTTGCAGAAGGATTTGAATGTTTGAAAGGTGAAGAAGAGATAGAGCTGGCAATGGCTATTGATCTAACTAATGCTCTTTGAGGATTTGAACTTCTAGAGGGTTTTGCTGAACCTGAAATTGGCAACACTTCTTTATGATCTAATGTCATTGTTCTAGAACTGGAATTGGAAAACTTTTGTTTCTTGACACTATCTTCTTGTATGGGATTCTGTGTAGATTCTAGTGGCCTCTTTAGAGAGGGAACTTGTTCTATAAGGTGCCCACTCCTACCAATGCCAGTCCCACGAATGCCACTAGTACTACCACTAGGTCCACTATCAGAGCCAAGTCCTGCACCACGATCATGAGCAGTTTTTTCTGTCTGAATTGTATTCCAGACACCTTCTCCTGTGGGACCCAAACCACCACCTTTATAACCCATTTTTTCAAGAATGACTACCCCTTTGCTATATACATTTTTTCGGTCCTCGGAGATTGCACAGTGACTCCCAGTTTTTGGAGTACATGCATTATCAATATCATGATCATCTGGATCACTGTTGTCAGTGTCGTATGTGGAGTTAGGATGCTCCATATTCCATAATTTGCTAAACTCTATATCCTCGTCTATGTCATCCAGATCTGCACTGGTCTTTGGTTCACCAATAGCCTTTCTCATACTCCAAAAATCATCCATTTTCATTCTAGTCCATTTTCTATCCTTACAAGCTTCTGCTATTCTCTTTGTTATTTTTATGTTTGATGGCTGAGCAGCTTTGTCGTAGAAATTGAAGGACATCCTAGGCTGTACAATGCCTTGATTTATTGTTGTCATAATTTGTGATGACAACTGTTCAATTGAAATGTTTTCCTCAATGGAAACTTTCTCCATCTCTTTTCTAACGTCATCCCAGCTATCCTTGTTTTTGAACTTCTCTAGCAATGGTTTACTTTCATGTTGAAATAAGTTTGCAGAGTTCTTATTAGCAACAAGCCTTTCTTGAATGACATTGAGTGGATCATACTTCCAGTACCACTCTAAATCAAATTGAAAAATATCTAAAAAAAATTGTGCCACTTGGAAAGCCTTTCTCTCAAATGTTAACCCTCCAATTGAGAAAGGTAAGGAAGGGAATATGCTCTTCTTCGATTGACCAAAGAAGAGTCTATCTGTGCTCTCTAGTTGTACTACATATTCTACTTCAAACACCCTGTCTGTCACATGCATTGGAAGTTTGTGGGGTTGCAGTTCTGATCCGTAAAACCTTAGCACAGTGTAATCTTCCATTAAGTACCAATCAACCAATTGAGTTGTGCTTCCAAGTTGGATGCAATCCCTACATGAAGTAGACAATCTGGGCATTGGAGTGCTTGTTATTTCTTTGTACAATGGGGCCAAAAAGAAGTCTACAAAATTACTGTAATTCCTTCTGTTATCATACAATCTTATCTGAGGTGTCTAGTTATATATTGGATTTGGAGTACCTGTCCCCCTCTGAATTTCAAGCTTGTTGCCATTGCTCATTAATATTGCAGCATTCTTGGCTAGCAGAAGATAGCACAAGTAGGTTGTGAACCTAAATGTCTTAGAATTGCCTCTTTTAATCAATGCTAATTGCTCTTGCATCGATTCAACCACGTGTCCAACAAAATTATATCTTACTAGTTCATTCAGACAATGGATATCCCAAATGAATTGAAGAATGCTGGCACTCACTTCCCTATTGTTTTCCAGTCCCAGGCAAAATGATAGCAAGGATATAGTATCCTGAACCCATGGCACAAAAACCTTAAAATCATAAGGAGGCATATGGTTCTCACCCAATGAAGCCTTTGCCTCTGCAACTATTAGACCCTTTACAAATGAATTTTTTTCGTCTTGCAGGACTGCCTCATATTGCTCTGCCAGCACTCCCAGGTCAATTTTGGCATTACAGTTTTGTGGGTCAAACCCTAGGTCTAGCAAACTGACAAATTCTTCCTAGGTTATTGTTAAAATTTCTTCCTGAGTTTGTTTATTCACAATTGATTTTTTTTCTTCATCATAATTTTCTGCACAAATCTTGACAATTTCTGGGCAAGGGAAAACTTTGGGTAATAGCATGTTACCCAGACCAACATCCCAGGAAGCAACTTTATTGGTTGTTGCACCTACCGTTGCGTTAAATTTTATAAATTCAAACCTCCTTGGCCCAGTTGCCTTACTGTACAATGTATGTTTAATTGCTATAACTCTCTTTTCACCTTCGATAATAGGATCATAAACATTGTGATACTCATCAGTGAAACTAGGGATTTGTACTAGTTTTCTGAAGTCCATTACAGTTTTCGCTTCTGCTTGCCCTAGGCCTTGAGTTTTCACTTTCCCCATTGTTCTTTGAAAAAATAAAAAAATAAAGATTCACAGATATTTACTAATAGTAATAATATCACAGATATTAACTAACTAATTAAGAAAACCCCAATTGAAGAAAACCCCAATTTAAGAAAACCCCAATAGAACATGCAAGAATTAAAATTTCAAAATCAAGTTAAACTTAGTACTTACCTGAAATTAAACTTTGAATTTTGAAATTAGGATAGATATAAGTTCGAACAGCTAAGGCTCTCACAAATTACAGTCTCGATTTCCAAATCTCTGGTGAGGGTTCCCTTTCAACAGTTCTTTTTAACTCTGCTACTACGAGTACGAGTCGATAGGTTTTAAAAAAGTAAATGTTAAAAACCTTTCATTAAATGGTAAAGTAATCTTTCTACATCATACATGTGTAATGTAAACGTTCGTAATCTTTCTAAAACATTACATGTCAACTTTCAACGTGTCACGTTTTCAGAGCAAGTTTTCAGAAAAGCTTTTTGAAACCCATAGAACTTCTGAAATACAACTTCAGCTGTTCATCTGTCGTAATCTAACGATTGTCATTATTTTAAAATATTAATAATTTAACATACACTAATGAATATTAATGAAGCAGATGAGCTGGCTGACCTGGCAGCTAGAGGAACAAATTTGAAAATTCTATCCGACGTCAGCGGAGTTTCAACGGAGCTCATTGAATCTAACCACTAAATCAGCGAATGGGGGCTTGCCTTTATTGCTAAAACACAATGGTGGGTCCTGGTGTCCAGATGAGTCAGAAGGTCTTGACATGTCAGAGCATCAACAGTGGCCGCTAAAGCGCAAGGGAGTTGCCAGAGATCTGCGAAATCATGCCGACCGTTGATTCTTCTTTACGGTATAGGGTTTTAAACTGTGGGTCCATGGTGACATGTATGCACAAATGGTGCTCTCCTATTGGCCGAAGGAAATAAAGAGGTGGAGTGTTGTCAGCGGGGCTTGGGCTAGAGATTTTGATCGATGGGCGGTGTGTGATCACATGGAATATTCTCTCCCCATGCGATCATGCACCCACCGTCCGATTAGATGCCATTGGTTTGTATGGAGTGGGACCACGTGATGATTCATCATTGAGTATGTGTGTTGCTGCGATTGTGAGGGGCCCAATTCTTCATCATGTTAGTCATCGCTAGGTTAGGGAATGGAGAAAGTCTCCAGCGAATGGGAGTTTGCCTTTATTGCTAAATCTCAATGGTGTGGCCTGGTTTCCGGATGAGTCAGACGGTCTTGTCATGTCAGAGCATCAATGGTGGTCGCTAAAGTGCAAGGGAGTTGCCAGAGATATGCGAAATCATGCCGGCCGTTGATTCTTCTTTACGGTGTAGGGTTTCAAACTGTGGGCCATGGTGAAATGTATGCACAAATGGCGCTCCCCTATTGGCCACTAAAAAAATCCCTAATGCACAAATGGCACTCCCCTATTGGCCAAAGGAAATAAAGAGATGGAGTGTGGTCAGCGGGGCTTGGGCTAGAGATTTTGATTGACAGTCGGCGTGTGATCGCATGAAATATTTTCTCCCCATGCGATCATGCGCCCACCATCTGATTAGATGCCGTTGGTTTGTCTGCAATGGGACCACGTGATGATTCATCATTGAGGTGTTAGGTTGTGATTGGCTGAGCTGGTAAAATGTTCAGTTGTCGCATGATCGCATGTCAGAAATTTCTGACATGCGACCAAGCGACCGGTTACTTCTTCTGCTGGGTCCGTTGGAGGGGAGGGTAGTGGTCCTGCTGGTAGTTATGTGGCATCCTGTGGGTGGCTATCGCATGATCGCATGTTAGATTTTTCTGACATGCGATCATGTGACTGGTTGACACCTGTTCCTCAGCCCGGTGGTAGATGGTGATGCGACATTTTTTGATTGGTTGATGTGGCAGAGACATGGAAATTATCGATGGGGCCGTGGTCAAAGGGGCTTGCAGGTTGGCCATCGTGTTTCAAGATTTACGGCTGGTGTGACAGTTTGTCGCATGTTCACATGAACCAATTTCATGCTTTGCGATCATGCGACAAACCCTGTGTTTTGGCGGTGGCGGTCATATGGCAAGGTAGAAGGGTGACATGGAGGTATGTCGCATGTTCGCATAGCCCATTTCCTGGCTATACGATCATGCGACAATTGTTCAAGCCTTAACTCTAAGATGAGATGATGGTTTACTTTTCACTCAAGCCTTAACTCTAACCAATTATTCTATCATGGTAATGAATAGATTACACATAGCTGTCAGTACATTGCTTTAATTCTACAATTAATTCAAATTTCAAATCAATATGATAATAAATATACTTAGTACATTGCTTTAATTCTACACATCGCCTATGGTAAATGGTAATATACTCAGTACATTACTTAAAACTTTACTTTATTTCTATCTAATAAATGCCAAATTAAGAATGATACTTTTTAGGCATATTGCTGGTCCTTATAACATTTACTGAAAACTATTGGCGGAAACATGACATGTGTCATGTTTCCACCGATAGTTTTTAGTAAATGTTATAAGGACCAGCAATATGCCCGAAATTCATCTTTGGCCGTTGATACATATTAAATCCAACAGACGTTTGTCGTTTGAGTCTGACATCATTATCATAGTCATGGGTGATGGGACTGGGACTGTGGGACCCGATGCAACGTGTCAGTATTCAAATTTCCAATAACAAATAAATTAACAAATAAATTAATTCAACTATTTGGAAAATAATTTCACCATTTTTTTATAAAAATGGTATCGGTTATTAAAATATTCGCCAACCAATACCCATATTTCAAAACATAATTCGCCATCAATATTAATAAATTTATTTAAAAAAAAATTTTAATCGACATTTTTTAATAAAAATTGTGTAAACTGTTAAAAAATTCACCACCAAATATCCATAGATTGACGAATAATTCGCCAACACTATTAATTTTTTTTCACCCAAATCACATGTGATTCGCCACAATTTTATACTTTTCGGGAGGGGGGGGGTTCCTTAAAGTTATCCTTGATTTCTATGATTGCTAATGACAAGATATATTTGCAAGTTCCAATAAAAAGGTTGAAGGATGCTCTGACAGAAGGAGGTAAGATTTATAGAGCATACATTAAATATCCCAAATGTGTTACAAAGATAGAGAAGTTAATAAAGGAAGTGAGGAGAGGTTATCAGAGTTATGAAAATCATATGATCCTTTGAAGAATCTAGCTTCAATTCATGTAGTTCAAGTTACATCACTAAATGATAAGATCCGAACATTTGTAACTGTGAAGGAAAGGGTGAAAGGTAGGATTGGTGAGGTAATAAATCAGATTACTCCAAAACTTGACATCCTACTTAATGGTGTGAAAGAAGTAGAGATAACCTACACTTCTCCTGATGCATCAACTCTTGTAGCTGTAGAAAAAATTTCCTATGCTATTTGTGGGAAGATTGAGATATTGGAGAGCATAAAAAAAAGTTGAGTTCCATATTTTGGTGCTTTGAGAAATAGTTTCTCAAATGTTTTCAAACTTTTGTAAGTATATTATTGCATACTTATATATGTAGATTTATATAGGATTTTGGTAGAAATTTTTTGTGGTGATCCCCATCCTTTTCCATTGATGTCAAAGGGGTAGAGATAAGGAGTGAAAAATGAGTGGAAGAGGAGATATTCAACATAGGGAGGCATAATTTTTTGTTTTTGGGGAGAACAGCTGGAGTTTGGCATTTCTTGGGCACTTAGTCATTTTTTACTAAGTGTTTCCATCAATGCCAAAGGGGGAGATTGTTGGAAAGAGATACTACTCTTGATGGTTTGTATGTTTTCATTGATGACAACCATACATAATTCAGATGATCACTTATCATGTTGTGTGCAATTTTGTGTTACCAAAGGATTGGAGATAAATCTGGCTAAGTATGGAAGAATAGAGACAGTGTATAGAGCCTAGTATATGGATTGGTATGGATAGGTGCCTTCAATTTTTGAGATGTGATTCTAGAGGGAGCTTCATGGAGGTATAATCTACCTAATTCTAGGCTTCCAACTATTAGTGATCTCAGATGATCAAGTTATGGTGCTCTGTGTAGCTGTTTCTTGATAGTTAGTGAAGAACAATGATATAGTTTAGTGGATCACTAAGCGATCCTATCAGATCGATTAATTGACCAGTTTATGAGTTTAATTTGATGGATCCGATATGGTTATATGTTGTATGTGCGAAAGATTGGTAATCAGTGGTTCAATTGACATTTGAGCATAGATTTTGTGTTGTACTTGCATGGAACTATTTTAGTATATATGATGCTATCTTCCAATTCATCTTTTGGGTTGTACTCCAATACTTTGTAAAGTAGTGAATTTTATGAAGGGTTGTAGCCCTCTTTTGTAATTGAGAAGTGAGCTCTAGGTAGTGATCCTAAATGCATGTGTATTCCCATTATTGTATTCAAACCTTTAACCAGATTATTACTTTTGTAGAGTAATTATTTGTGGGTTCCATCCCCACCGTGCTTTTCCCCCTAATAGGGTTTCCATTTAAAACTCATGGTGTTATAATGTCGTGGATGTTTCCTTTATGTTTCTGTGTCTTACTTTCAATTGCGATTGGTTTATGGTTAAGCAAGAATTTTAATAAAGTTAAAATTTTTAGAATGTTGATTCACCCCTCCTCTCAGTGTTCATTAATATCAACAAGGGCTTATCCCCTCCTTGATCATCCTTTAATTATTTTAATGCACTCACCGCCTCATCAATAACATGTTATCCCTTTGATTCATCATAAGGTACTATGGGAATTGGATCTTCCCTTTTCTACTTTTTCTATGGGGGAGGGCTTGGTGTAGACTCTGAATTTGGCACATCATGGATAATGGCACCATATGGTTTCTTATGTGGAGGTTGAAAATCCTCTAGTGCATTTTTAGTTGATTTTCCATAAATTTTTTCAAAATGATTCAAACACATCTCCATTCTTTTTTCTTTATTTTCTTCTTCATATAAAAACCTAGGGATCCCTTTCTTCTTTCTATTCTCCAACTTCAGCAAGATGTTCCATTTCTTTGCTCTTTGCAAAATTTTTGGAGTTGTCAAGCAATTCATGGCCATGTCTTCTTGAACTAAAAACTGATGTGAAATATTTCTTACAACAAAATGAATACAATGCTCTAGATCACATATCCTTTCAACTTCAGACTCCAAGTGATAATTATCCTTCAAGTATCCCTGTAATTTTTCCAAGGTGTTGGAACCAATAGAGAAGCCTATAAATTTCATGACATGGGGAAAGAATGTTCCCTTACTCCTTTTGTCTATGAGATCCTTCTCAAGCCACAACATCTTCCAAACAAATTCTAAAAAAGTCAACCTCTTTGGTACAAAAATAGGTAGCAAAGGGGGTGTCTAGAGAAATCCATACACTTGAATAATGGTATGCCTTCCAAGGTAAAAGCAATTAGAAAAATTATGAGTATGTCCTTTCTCTGGATTGTGAGCAAGTGGCCTCAACACTCTTCTCATTATTAGTGGAATCCTCAAATGGATGCTACAAAGTCCTAAGAATTATAATAACAAAGGAATCTCTAAAAATCTTGTAACTGCAATCTTTACAATTCCTATCACACACATAGCACCATTGTTGCACAGGGTGTCTATTTCCATTATTATTTTTCATCCCTAACTTCATGACCTGACTGAAACTATCTCTATTTTGGAACAAAATTAAATAACATAGTAGTGAATAATGGCGGAAATTACATTCCTTCCTCTATTGCCATGCCACTAATTGGTTATAGATTAATCTCTCAAGTTCAGAGACAGAATCAAAATCTAATTTCACTTCATAATTATAGATTCTCATTTCCATAAACAAAAAATCATTGACATCTTCTATTTGTAATCTTCCCCTAAGATTTGACATAGGGAAAAGTATGTTCTTTGGAAAAACACAAGAAAATCCTCAACTAGAAAGGATTCCTTATCTGTCATAGGCATAATCCTATTCTTTTCTCCCTTTTTTCTGTATATTGCTACTTCATCTTTCTTGAAGGTTTTATTTAGTCTTTCATATTCAAAATTGAATTTCTCTCTATCAATTTTGTTGAAAGCTTGCTTGTTTAACATAAAACAATCGACAATGGCTGACCTAGTGACCACTAACAAGGGTTTCCCATTAGTCATAATGACTTGCCAACACCTGAATCAACTCAACATCAACAAAATTTTTTTGCACCACAAGCATTGCCAAGTCAAATGTCCAAGGGTTCGATGTTGGGACCTTACTATCTTTATTTTTATAAAAATACCATAATAAATTTCTCCCATAAATGGGAATTATAGCATCCCCGCATCCTCCAAATCTATCAGTAAATATAGTTTTCCCCCCGAAATCCTCATAACCAGGTAATGCATCTGGCATAGAAGTTTGCATGGGCCTTTTATCAGGGTTTGGTATTCTAGACTTAGTTTATGAACTTTCGACTACTTCCTACTTCTTAGGCATTTTTAGAAACTAATACAATTCAACTTAGAGTGTAATGGAGCACACACTTGTGATCTTCACTTGCAAAATTCTGACTGTCTTTATTGTAGAGCTCACCTTCCCGACTTCTCCAGTGTTGAATGTATAATTCAGACACAATGTCAAACTTTAAAATCAACCTCTAGACATCCTATCTCATTAATTTCGTGCATGTGAATTTTGTGCATGTGAATTCATTAATTTGTCGGCTCCTCAAAATTCAAGCTCAAACGGCTATTGTCACCTTTTTTTACTATTTTTGCTAATTCACAATGATAGATTTTGAGATAATTTTCATAATAGTGAAAAAGCGATGAAGACTATTTTGCAATAATCACTTTTTATATTTAGTGTTCTGTGAAGTTGTGAATTTGGTGGGACCCACTTTACATTTATATGCTTTGGTCACAGATTTGCAAGACCATGTATTTACTAGGACATGAGTCTTTGTGAAATAACATAAAATTTTTATTAATTTCATCTTTGAACTTGGAACCACCAAAGTGACAATATAAAACTACATCGTCCATGTGGCAGGTGGGACCATATATGCTCTTCTTTGCTATTTTGTATTTCCTTTATTTTTGTAATGCTTGGTACCTTGCGAAATGGCGATGAAATTATCCTTCTTCACAATTTTTCCACAAACCCTTTTCCATTAGTAACATGCTTTTGTGAAAGAGCAACAAGTCGTGATTTCACATATCTTTATTTTCTAATAGAATACATGTTTTGCAAAATAGCAACGCCTTCGCTATTTCACAGTTTTTGTGAATTCAATGAGATTATACTCTTGCAAAAATGTGAAATGAATGGAAATCAAAGGTATTATTAAGGATACGACTTATTATGAGTTATGAGGAATCCACATGGGTTTAATTTAGGATTTCAAGGTTATAAAATACATTGATTGTGGCTAGTTAGGACATACAAGCTAGAAAATACATTGAATTAAAAGGGTTTGATGGGCAGTAGTGGGAAAGTTATTTAAAAATCAAAAGAAAATTGTGGAAGCCTCAACACTCCCCTCTTAGTTATTTGACCTATTCAAAAAATTCTCTATTTGGGTCTACTCTGTCTTGGGACCAGAGTAATGTGGGCTCTTCAATGTTCTGGAGAGTGATGGAGGGGGAGGTGGTTTATTTATGCCCTCATTAGGTTTAGTGATGGTATTTTGTGGTGGTAGCTATGATTAGTGAAGCCTAGATGGTGCTGTTGCATTACTTGGCTTTGGGCCTCAGATTTTTGGTGGATTTTCTTATTGAGTGGAGCTGGTATTCCCCATTTTTGGGTAACAATTTTCTTATTTGGTCTGCTCTATTTGGGGAATAGAGAATTGATGGTTCCTTAGTGTTCTAGAGAATGTGTAAGGTTTATGGTTTGGTGAGATTTGTGGCTTTTCTTAGAGACGAGGAAGTAGAGATTGAGGGAGGGAATTCCCTTTCTATGATTTCTGGTGTGGAGGAAGTGTTGTGGAAACTGACAAATGAGGTCATTCACCTATTTTTTGATGAGGATGATATGGGTTTTTTCTCTCTTTGCTAGGTGTGGATGTTGTGGCTTTGTGTTGCTCTTGTGGTGACTAGAGGTGTGGTGGGTCATCTCCTGGTTGAGGGAAATGTGATGCTTTAGAGATTTTTGGGGCTTGGGAAAGATGGTGCCTACCATGTTTTCCACTAGGAAGGTGTCATCTCTTCTATCTAGAGAGTTCGTTTGGTTGGCAGGCTACTTGTAGCTTGAGTTTGTTTTTGGCTCTTGTTGTGTTGGAAGTAGCTTTCACTTTCATTTTTTCTCGATTGGACTATCCCTTTTGTTGGGTTTGGACAATGGTATTTTTTTTCTCCCGTGGCCAATTGATTGCTAATAGTTTTAAAGGGCTTTCTCTAGTCTTCTATTTTTGGTTGAAGTTTACAACAA